>QVIK01000043.1:11474-132113 GCA_003957845.1 Oidium heveae | reverse complement strand
TTCTGTAAATAGATTTAAGTAAAAACTCTGCAAGTTGTAGTGTTGTTTACTTCAGCCGCCCAAGGCAGTAAGTCTTGGCGTCCTTTATCCAGATATGGATTAGTAATAGTAAGGCTACGGTTTTACTTAAATAGACGTTAAATAGGAAAACAAAACAAAACAATATGGGGGCTCGCAGGAAACAATGTGTGGGAGTGTAGCTCTAGGCCGAAATTTTGAAGTCTACGACGCCGAAACCATAGGAGCAGTTTCAGGCCTACGAGCAGCTTGCTCACATTGGATGGCACGATTTGCAAAAAATGTAATAGTTTGTCTGTGTTAAGGGCTAATGAGTATCGGTGAGGCACTCGATGACCATGCCACAAAAAGTTAATAAATTTCTATGAAGTCTAAAGAATGACGAAGGAGGTTTTATTAAATACNCAAAAAATGTAATAGTTTGTCTGTGTTAAGGGCTAATGAGTATCGGTGAGGCACTCGATGACCATGCCACAAAAAGTTAATAAATTTCTATGAAGTCTAAAGAATGACGAAGGAGGTTTTATTAAATACATGTCTTATCCCCTGATCTCGCTTCTCCCTATTACCGTACGGGACTCCTAAGTTCCCCTATTTCATAATGATTCGTCACGTGATATCGTTATTGAATGAGAGTGGGCTATAATAGGACAGCCCATTCGAACCACACGGGCCGTGCCCGTAACAGTCTGGACAACGGAGAGGCCGCTATCCGACTTCACACTGGGTACACTACTCCGTCGAGCTCGACTCGATTTCTAGAGTTCCAAGCCCTTCGCACGAATTGGTTGGAAAGAGTAAAGGCTACAGCAACAGAAGATGGGTCGGTCTTTGTGAGATGAATCCCAGGACACCAGGGAATTGTTGGAAATGAGAGGGCAGATACTTTGGCAAAACAGGCTTGCAGTTTGGAATCGCAATATACAGAGGCGTCAATTGCTCGGGGGAAAAGGTTGGTGGAAGAGAGATACTACGACTCACTAGTTTCCTACTGGAACTCTCATGCACTTAAACGCTACAAAGACCTTAGAATTAGTGTGTGTGTGAATTGGGTCACTATGTTATTTGATAGGGTCTATTCTTAACCTTTCTGTCAGGATTCCCCGCCTCATGTGGCGAAGCGTCGCTCGCTATATTTGCTTATGTAATTCTTGTTTACTTGTAAATAAACCCGCGCAACTGTATCGGAGGAGAGAGAACATAGAATTGAATACTTTAATTACACCTTCACAAGCTTGTGAATTGACCATCGGTAGTGTTCCGACAGTGTGTGCTCGCGAACCCCACCAGAAATAAATTTGCTTCCTAGACACAGTCTTGGTAAACTACTAGAAGCTCGCTCCGGACATGGCGATTTTACATCATATCATCGTCGATTCCATCACACCGACGCAGACCTACACTGCACGTGCGGATTAGAAAAAGTCACCGGAACACCCATTTTCATGCCGTTTAACAAGACGAATGAGGAAAAAGCTCCTTGGTCTAATAGGGCCAGGGGCCCTTGTAAGGAGACTCGGCCTTAGTCGTGTCAGCTTATTTCGCTTATCAACCGACACCTCGCTTATGAAGATTATCATTAGGGATTATATAAGATAAGCCTGACGCTTCTTTGATCAACGATATGAGAGTAAGTTTGAAGACTTAGACCTTCTGCAGAAACGGATAGGAAGACAGATGGAAAGGCTATCTTTAGTATATGGTACTCTAATAGAACTAAAGGCAATCAGATTGTTGTAAATAGACTTTCCTCTTTAACGAAAATATAAACATTCAAAGTAACCTTCTTGTGTCCTTACAAAAAGGAAACCCTTTAACATATATTTTCGTTCTATTAATCTATTAACACTGGCATTGGAATTGGAAACCGATATAGCACACTTCACTAAAAGAAAGAAATCATGGATAGCTCAGATAAAATGAATTTAGATCCAGCAGAATTAAGTTTATCACAATTAAGACAACAACAACAATAAAAACAGAGAGCTGAACAGCCTCTTAGGCTTGACCTTACTAAAGGTCAAGGAAGTTCTACCAAAGGAAATCAACTGGATGAGAATTGGCTCAGGGAGATCATCATGGATCAAATCCGATTAAGTATATCACCTATTATTAATGAAATTAAAGAAGAGGCAATAAATTTAAAGGGACCAGTAATAGATCACTCAAATTGCGAAAAAAGGATGGTCACAGAGCCAATCAATGGGAAACGACGAAAGTTCCCAGTATGGGATGGTGAAAAGTCTAGTTTCAATAGTTACATCCGTGAGCTCGAAGACTGCATAGATATCGACCGGGACTTACTAGGTAGCAACAGAGCAGTTTGATATGATATAAATTATTCGTTACCAACAAAAGTAAAGCAAAAAGTATCGATTTTCTATGCAGGAGGAGGGAGTATAGATTGGGACTATAGAAAATTTATAGCCCATTTAAGAGGAACCTTCAGCATTAAAAAGGAGAAAGAAGACAAACAAGAACTTCTCACACGGCTGAAACAGAGAGAAAATCAACGATTTGTCGACTTCTTTCCAGTTTTTGATGAAGCCCTAGCAGGCTCGGGTGGTGAAAAATGGACAGAGGACTCTAAGCTTCTCTTACTACGTCGCTCTTTAAGTGATTCATTAAAAGACCAACTTTTTTCTGTGGACTTAGATCCCGATGACTACTATGGCTTTGTAAAGAGAATTGAGGGAGTAGCATATAGATTCGAGTAATCAAGACAATTTAAGAGGACTAAAGACACATTCCAGTCGCTAGACCTACCATCAAAAGTTTGTACCCCTACCCCCCCCAGCCTACTTTCGATAGTGATGGCGATGTTATTTTGAATAGATTCGATGGCAATGATAAGAAGTCAGGCGGGGATATTACGCTAAATTACAATGGAAATAAGAAAGGCAAGAATATGAGTAATTCTAAATAACGACGAGCAGCCTACGTTGATCAAACAAGACTGGACTACCGAAGAGCTCATAGACTATGCCTATGCTGCGGAGCAAATGGTCATTATGTGCCTTACTGCCCATATTTACCACCAAAACGTCCGGAAACTTCAATCAAAAGTACAGATGTTAAAGTACCCCCCATGTTAGAAGAAGATAATGAAATTGAAGCAGGGGCGGGAAAAGATTAGCTCCGAGATAAAGTCGGGTACCGGAGCCCAGTGAAATAGCATTAAAAGATTGGAAAAACTGTAAATTAGTGATGGATGGAAAGCCCACGACTATAGAGTTAATTCTTAATAAAATTCTCATTTCCCAAGCTTTACTCGATAACGGTTGTCAATGCTATGCCGCCATGAGTGAAACTACATTTAAAGAACTTAATCTTCCCATTATTCTGATAACTCGTAGAGAGGTCCGAGGAGCATTAGGGGGTAATGACAGGAGCATTTATTAATGGTGTTACGTTTGCTGAAACTGAAATAAGTGAATATAGTCAAGTTTTTGATTTCTATATCATCCTAATGCTTGAACATCCAGTTATACTGGGTGAGCCATGGATAAGGCATAATAAAGTATATCCAATACCTCATCTTAATATTATACGACACAGGAAAGCAGGAAAAGATATTTGTATTTTGGGAAGAAAAATAGAATCACCATCGGTGAAAGAAATAAAATCTGCTTCATTGGTCAACAGTATGGAATTTATATCGATGATAGGACGTTTAGGCCAAGATAATATTGGAACACATATTTGTAAAGTTAGTGTTGGTAAAATCGGGAATTGATTTTTGTATGATAATATAAATATATGAAAAAGCGTAAGCTTGCTAAATAACTATTGTTCTATCTGTTCTATCTCATCGAATATGGTGTCCAGCCATATATATAACATCAGTTCCTCAGCCCTTGATCGCCAGCAAAAGAAAACAATCTAATTAAACAAATACTCGTTTCGCGTTGTTAGCGCAGAGATATGAAATACGTCAGCACGTGACTACGTGGCTAAATCCCGACAGTTAGCTTCAAAGATATTGATAATGCTTTACTCAAAGTAGCAAATCAGAATTGTAAGTCGGATGACGAATTAAAAAGTTTGATACCGACAAAATTTCACGACTTTCTTGAGTTATGGAAATCAAGAGAAGCATCTAAACTTCCTCCACATCGACCAGGTATAGATCATCGAATAGATATTAAGTTGGATAGTAAAAGCAATAAAATGAATATTCCATTCGGTCCTTTGTATAATATGTCAAGAGAGGAACTCCTTGTACTACGAAAAGCCTTAAATGATTTTGTTATGAATAGTAATAGGAATTATGCACAACAAGCAAGAATTTGGAAAATAAAGATTTAATAAAGCTAATGATCTAAGCTACAAGACAAAGAGTATTTATGTGTATTCCATGGTGTTTAACTTCCTGGTATCAAAGTCCATTTGCTGTATTAATAACTCTTGTATGATCCACTAAACAATCCTCAACGGATAACCCGATATAAGCACAAATGTGTGCCGGCTGCGGCATCTCCGACGGATAACCCGATATGACTACATATATCTAAACCACGGGTTGTCACATACTCTAATGTATATCTGAGATCTGACAGATTTACTCGACAAAGGATACATAAGGGCAAGTAAATCAGAAGCAGGTGCTCCTATTCTCTTTGTGAAAAAGCCAGGAGGAGGGCTACGGTTTTGTTGCGACTATCGAGGCTTAAACGCGGTTACGAAATTGGATAGGTATCCGTTACCTCTTTTCAAAGATACAATACGGGATTTAACAAGAGCAAAATGGTTTACAAAGCTCAATGTTGTTGCCGCATTTCATAAGATACGAATGGAACGAGGAGAGGAATGGAAGACAGCCTTTCGAACACGACACGGTTTGTTTGAATGGCTAGTTACACCTTTTGGTCTAACAGGGGCTCCTGCCACTTTTCAACGGTACATTAATCGTGTACTACAGAGCCATCTTGATGACTATTATACAGCATATATGGATGACGTTCTGATTTACACTAATAGAAGCAAAGAAGATCAAGATGAAAAATTACGAAATATACTAACCAAATTGCTTACTGCGGGGCTTTATTTAGATCTAGATAAATGTGAATTTGCTGTACAATCCGTCAAGTATCAGTTCCGCGTCCCATTCTTTCATACGCGTAATAAATGCTCGGAGCTCTTTGTCATGTATCTCATAGTTCATCTCGGCCCTTATCAGTTTACGAGAGTAACATGCGACCGGCTTTAGCGATTCGCCTTCATTTTTATGTAGAAGGCATCTCCCTAGTGCATATCTTGATGAATCCGCTTCCAATACTGTTCCTCAATCAGGATCCCATTGAGCAAGGGCTGGCTCTGCGACGAATTTTGCCTTGAGCCTCTCAAAAGCCTCATTTTGTTCCGAACCCCATCTCCATTGTGTACCTTTTCCAGTTAAAGCTGTCAAAGATGCGTATATTTTTGAATAATTCTTCATGAATCCTCGGTAAAAATTGGCAGAACCTAAGAGGCTTCTCAATCCTTTGGTGTCTGTTGGGGCTTCCCACCCCGAAATCGCTCTTACTTTATCAGGATCTATTTGGACTGAAGGCATATTGCCCTCAGCTGATACAACGAATCCCAAATACTTTGTTCATTTCACGGCAAATTCACACTTATTGATTTCTAGTCCGATACTAGCTTTTTGAAGTTTATGAAGTACTAGACGTACATACCTATTATGTTGAGTAAGGCTACCATCTATGAGGACCAAAACATCATCCGCATACGTAGAACAGAAGTCGTCTAAAAAATCTTTGAGTGTTTCATTTATATACCTTTGAAAAGATGCTGGCGCACCATTTATACCAAAGGGCTTTACCAACCACTCATAAAGTCCAAACCTTGTCCAGAAGGCAGTCTTCCACTCGTCTCCTTTCTTAATTCGCAGCTTGTGGAAGGCCAATCGTACATCCAATTTAATAAACCATTTTGATTTACTCAATTTTTGCAGTGTTTCTTTCATCAACGGTAATGATAACGGTTAGATCTTGAGACTGCGTTTAATGCACGGTAGTCGACACAAAACCGAAGGCCTCCTCAGGGTTTCCGAACAAACAGTACTGGTGCACTTGCTGGAGAGATACTAGCGCGAATGTAATTTTTGTCGAGCAGTTCTGTCAAATTTTTTCTAAGAACTAATAGTTCATCTCTTGATATATTAAATAGGGGCCCCTATGGAGCATCTTTTCCGTCTTAAAGTGTAATCTCATGATTACATCCTTGGCGGTGTGATTAAAGCTTATTAGTAATTTCTTTTTGGAAAAGGCTTTTGAATTCTTTACACTTTTATGGTAGTTTATCCAAGTTAGATGTTCGACTCTTGTCTGGAGCTAGTGCTTTTTAAATATCGGCCAGTGTCACTGAGAATAATTGCGTTTGGTTCAT
This sequence comes from Oidium heveae, assembly GCA_003957845.1. Classification (NCBI taxonomy): domain Eukaryota; kingdom Fungi; phylum Ascomycota; class Leotiomycetes; order Helotiales; family Erysiphaceae; genus Oidium; species Oidium heveae. The sequence goes on along the minus strand of QVIK01000043.1, from coordinate 125,708 downwards.
GATTGATGATTTCTTTACTCTTCTGACAGTTGCAAGAAAAACTCCAGCAAATAAGCTTGATATATTTAAAAAAGAGCGTTTTAGATCATTTTTTATTTCAAACCCTTTTTCCCACACTCTTAATGGATTTCCGCTTACAGTTGCTACTTGAATCCACATAAAATGATATTTTGCATAATATACTACATCTTCTTTTTTCATCCAAAGTTTCCCAAGAACGAGTTCATACGATAACTGCGGAGTAATATATGCGTAAAGTGTTTTTTGATAACAATCAATATCCAATTCCGTTTTAGTCATTTCAGTAATTAATTCGTTTTCCTTTTGGTTTGCATTTTTTGCGAGAGCTGACTTTTACTTTTGGCAGGTTAGCTTTGCGTACAAAAGAGGAATTAACAGCTACTACACATTCAAATCTATTATCTATAAAGGCTGGCACAATATATAATCCATTTATTAAAGTATTTATTATAAATGATTTTCCATTCATATGTTTTTCCGCTTCTTGATCTTTATGTTTCTGTGAAGTCTCTGTTTTACAGGCTCTAATTTCCAGCCCCCGAACATGACTTTATTCGGAGGCTAATCTTTTAGCGACTTGCTTTCTGATACATCTTCCAGTTCTGCTTCTACAGTAACGGTAACTTTCAAGGAATTTTCTAGACGCTTGGCTGGTAATAGGCGGCAGTTTACTATTATATGCCCGCTTTTTCCACATCGAATACACTTACCATTAGCTTTTCGATTTTCAATCTCCTGTCATGTGACCCATTTTGCACGAATCTTGTTCATAGCTGTAATTGTTTTATCACCATCTGCATCTATGTCTCTTTCACCAGTAGTAAGTGCTGCTGGAGTTGATGAGAATGATGAAATAGATTCTTGATAGGGTGTCACTTTTTTCCCTAATAATTTACCCCTCGCTATTCCTCTTGTATTGTCGTCCAAAATCCCTATTTGCTTATTTGTATAGGATTTTTTTTAATTATCCCTACTTCTTCAATCTGTACATCAGTTGTGTATAGAAAATCAATTAAATCTTGAAACGAATTAGGCTGTACTCTTCCAACTAAGTTGTTTTTTGTTGTTATATGAAGTAAATTTCTCAGTTGATACATTATGTGAATATCACTTCCTGATGAGCTTGGGCTTCGAGCAAGTAGTCCTTGGAATCGCTGCAAGAAGGATAACATACTTTCGTCTAAATTGTTCACAAACATAAAAAAGTGAGGTCGTTTGCTCCTTATTCCTACCACTGAAAGTGTCATCAGTATATTTCAAGAAGCCCATAGCGTCCCATGTTTGTTCTTCTACCATCATCTCTTGGAATTTTCCATCTATCATGTCTATTGCGACCTCAGTTACAGCATGACTGAACAGATTCATGAAGAAGTTTGAGGGCTTAAAAAATTTCCTTTCTAAGACGTCTCGTTTAAAAACGTATTTGAGTAATCCATAGGTTGTTCTCCACTGTGTTTGATCCTTAACTTCAGAATATTATCAGTTCAAGAGTGAAATGAGTAACATCAATAAAGATAACTTTATTTAGGAAGAACCTACACCCTTCAGCCAATTTCACCACGAGTTATATCTAAACTATTGAACAAAAAATTGAAATGTTCAACAGCAATATACCAAAAATTACGCCAAGAAATTTTTGCGTGGAAGATCATTGACCTAGCTTTGTTACAGACTGTAGCAATGGCCCTCTTAGGGACACCATTAAGTAATTGGTCATGAGCAACTAAAGGCTGTGACAGGATACCTAGTTCTTTAATTCAAACTAGAAATTGGGTTCCGAATTCACCGGATCCATTATCTGCGGTAATGAATGTTACACGTTGATTTTTGTAGCGTTCTATCTCAATAACTACTTCTTCTTAATTAACTTTTTCGTTTTGCATCATCTAAAATTTTAAAAAAATATTTATTTCCTCGAAAGGACTGAGGTAGGATTCCTGAGAAATTAGCATGAAGACATCTTTCTGGTATATGGATTTGGTTGTGCGTTTTCTTATTGAATGACTCTTTCATTTTTCCAGCTAGACGAAAAATACAGGTAGCACCACCTTGATGATATCTCTATCTTTTTGAATTTTGATGATTCCAAAATTGCTTAGCTTTCTTGTCATTTTTATATTTAGTACATCCGAGTCGATAAAGCCAAAATTCTGTTTTGGGCATAGGTTGAATAATTTTGTCACTATCTGAGCAAGAATCGTGAGCGGGTTGTAAAATAGAGATTTGAAAGGTATTATTGTTTAAATATGCCGATCGTTATGATTTATAATTCGTTTTTGTCGCTGATAAGAGCTGGCATAGTCCATCAATTGTGTGAGAGGGAGCATTATCCTGCATCACTAGTACCTCATAACCTTGTATTTTCAACACACGAGCTGAGGGAAAACCTCAGCTATTCCACCCGTACTCTTTACGTTGAGTAACCGAGTCCTCCTCCAGTAAGCCACAAAGGAATCTAACCTACCGCCCCTATAGAGTCCAACCAGCTCCTGACCATTTACACCAACAGCTTACCTTCATTAGAGTTTGTGATTTGGAAATATTGAGCCCTTCTCTCGACATTTCCTGGGTCAATCATGGGTGACTTCGTGGAAAAGAGGTGCAGAGGGGAACGTGTTGTAGAGACGAAATAGATTGAGACCCGCGGTGATGAATGTGGGGATCCTGAAGGGAAGGACCGTGCGAATCTTCTTGGCTATCCCAGATATGCAAAGCATACTGGGCGTTTACACCGGCACCGCGTGAAGGTGAAGATTTCGACTTTGCCGGCTAAATTTCCGATTACTAAGTGAGTATCAACGCGTAGGCGCTATGGTAGTCATGAGGTTACTGATTGGTAGAAGTATCTTTAGATTGAAATATAGATTGTGTTTGTTACTAAGTGTCTACAGGTTCAACTATAAATCTAATATAGTAAACCAAAAGACTCTATAGCTCCCTCTTGAACACCAGGACTATTCTTCTATTTAACTTACTCTAACTCTAGAATGCTGATTACAAATTCCAATAGATAAGAAATATTATGACTATGTTTAAACTTCCTCGCTTCGTCCCCCTGCATAAGTTATGTGAACTTCATAACTACCCGCGTTATAAACTCTAGCATTTATGCACTCCTTGTTTATGCATACCCCTTATTTAAGCATCCATGTCTAAATACAATAGGGATATTATGGAATTGGATCCTCAGTCATATGACACTCGAATTTTTATGTCTAGGTTAAGGGACGTTGTTGCGATACTGTATGCAGTCTACCAAAGATGATGAGAATGCTATGTTACAAACTTTATAATATCCTATACACGGTCAATTTGAAAATAATTTGCACTTAATTATCTTCCCTTTATCTTTCAACGCTCTTGGCTGCTCCCTTTGAGCAATGGCGGATGCTGACAGCGATGTCGACATGTCGCCCCCGACGACGCCTACGCGTACGTTGTCTACCTTCCCTCCCCTAACCTCCACTCCCACACAACGATCACGAACGCTACGGTTTGCCGATATTTATTCCTCTCAACATTCAACTTACGATCCAGAGGCCCCGTACAGCCCAGGAGACCCATTCATAGCATTCGAGAAAATCAAGCAAATCAAGGTTAACGGGAACATTTCGAAAGCCACGGAAAAAGCCTTCGGTAAGAAACGTGAAGTGATAGCAAAACGTGAGCAAATTGCGGAAGAATACTCTCGCGCCTTGGATGAGGCAACTAGCTGTGTACAAGAATTGGGACTTGGAAACGGCATTAGTCAGCTAGAGAAAGCATTGGCTCAAGTATAGAAACGGTTTTCTCGCGGAAATAACCTCTTCGGAATAGGAACAGATCATACTGGGCTCTCAGAGTCGATATACGCCACAAGGCAGGAACAAACAAACAGTTCAAAGCCTTCTTACGCTAAGGCAATTAAGACTCACCTCCCTAACACTACTAAACCAAATCTGCCTCCAAAGCCTTGTATATCACTGCCGAATTTCACATCCCACACTCGCAAAATAGACAACAGAATTTTTGTTCGCCTCCCTGAGAACCACCCCTCTCGAGCACACCATGTTTATGCTGTCAAAGCAGCTCTTGTCAACAAATTAGGACCCGAGGGTGTTTTAGTGAAGACTATTCAAAAAGTCAAATCTGGACTAGCCATCGTCCCAGCGGACGGGAAACAAGCGGAGCAAATTCTCAAAAACTCACATGCAATCACGTCCGTCCTAGGGGGACAAGTGGAAAAAGCGGAAGAATGGTTTACTTATGTAATTGATCATGTACCCAGAAAGATACATTCGCTTGATGGAACAGAATTTGAGATAATAGAAGAATCTGCCAAGAAAGAAGTTGAAGCTATCACCGGTCAGGTACCTGTCAGAGTATCATGGTCCAGGAAAACTCTCGAAAATCCTGCACCAATCGGGACCATAGTGGCCTCATTTAAAAACCATGCCCATGTGTTTAGACTTTTCGGGACTAGCTCCCTGGCCCGGAAGATCATCAAATCACCGAAACCGACACAGTGCCCAAAATGCTGGGGTTTTCACGATGCAAGACTTTGCAATTAAGAGCAACTATGCAAGCAGTGTAGTACCCAAGGCCACTCCATTTTCCAGAAGCCTCCGCGTTGTATAAACTGCAAAGGACCCCACGCTGCGGATGAGAAACACTGTCCAGCACGACCAAAATTAAACCGAGGCGTAATCGTGAACCACACACAAGCAGCGCTGAAGACAATACGCAAAGCTGGTCACCAATCATGGCTTCTAGCCAATCCAGCCAGCCAAGATCCTGAAAAAGTTATCACCCCAACCCAATGCTAGGACAGTCAAAAAACCGTCAACGGAAATATCTAAAAGTATTCCAGGCAAATGTTGCCCGAGGACAAACTAACCACGACTTTGCACTAGTACTAGCAAGCACAGAGTCTGCCGAAATTATTCTACTACAAAAACCTTGGATTCTACCAAATCACGAAAAAAAGATCACCAAACAGCATCCTGACTACGACACTTTCAGCCCAGTATACACTTGGGAAATAAGACCACGAGTTTTAACATACATAAGGTAGGGTCGAAATCTATAGGCTTCTCAAATCCGCCCCTCAGAGACCGCAGACATCTGCTGGGTCTCGATTATAGGTGTCATACCTCCTATCACAATCGTCAGTGTTTATAGGCCACCTCAAGAATCAAAGGGTGGGACGGTGATAACCGCTTTAAAAGCTTGGCGACCTCCGCCAAGCTGCCTTATAGCAGGAGACTTCAACACGAGACATCCCTTCTGGGATAGTCGCGCCTCTGCTTCTAGGAAAGCGGAAGAACTAGTCGAATGGGCTCAGATAAACTCTCTAGTTCTGATCTCACCGATCGACAAAAGCACACATAATAGAGGTAGCACGCTCGACTTAGTGTTCACCAATAACCCACACATACAATGTAATATCGAAGAGCATTTGTATACCACATCAGATCACGAGACGCTATTGACACTAGTAACATGCGCTGGTCTCAAGCCACCTCCATCCCGAGTCCAGTTTAAGCTTACTCCCGAGGCGATCCCATATTTTGCGGCTGGAGTAAAGGAGACACTACCCCCCAGCAACTTATTACCCTATGATCCCGAAAACCTAGCCGACAAGATAATACAGAGTATCCAAGTTAACATGCAGAGATTTCTACCACAGAAAAGGCAGATCACACAAGGGACCAAATGGTGGAACAAAGAGTGCGCAGACAAGGCAGCTGTTTATCGGCGGGCTAGAAGACTAGGAGATGCCACAGTGGAGAAAAAGGAGCTACGCAAAGCAACAAGAGCGGCAAAAAGGGCTCTATGGATGAAACAAGTCCAACATGCCAATAGCCCGAAAGATATATTTAAAATCACTGGATGGCACAAATTCAATGGTGTATATGCAACCCCTCCAATAAAACATGGACTCGTTTACGTAGATGACAATGCCAAGGCTTTAGCTTTGAGACGGGCTCTACTAGAACGCAGGTCCGTGGACGAGGATGTTAGTCAGCAGCTAGATCCAATAGGGTACCAGGCAAAATTGCGAGTCCTAGAGACGGTAGAAATGATAGAAGTAGAGCACTGCGTAGTTAACTCGGCTAATACGGCGCCTGGCATCGATGGCATTTCTACAGAAATTTTACGAGCATGTTGGGATAGTATTAAAGACACAGTCCTACTATTATTCCGCCAGTGCCTGAGACAGGGATATCACCCCAGCTTCTTTCGTACAGCAGAAGTCGTGTTTCTTCCGAAGCCGAAGATAAGAGACCTTAGCTCCCCAAATTCATGGCGCCCTATTGCACTCTTGTCTTGTCTAGGAAAAGGACTAGAAAGACTACTAGCTAGAAGGATTAGTCACGTTGCTATCACACAAAAGGTTCTCAGTAGACAGCACTTTGGGGCACTTCCAAAACGATCTTCTACCGACCTTGTAGGATGTCTTATACATGACATCGAAATAGCTCGTTCGAAAGGGATACTGGCATCTTTATTAACGGTGGATGTCAAAGGGGCATTTGATACAGCCCTTCCAGGTAGACTCAAACACAGATTACTCGAACAAGGGTGGCCATTCTGGTTAATAAGATGAGTGGATTCTTTCATGAACAACAGAATAGCTCGAATCTGGATGGGAGATCTAGTTACTCAAGGCTCCCCTCTCAAGTGTGGTCTCCCTCGGGGCTCACCTGTATCGCCTATTCTCTTCATGCTTTACATTGAGCCTCTACTAAAGCTGAGCATCCCGAAGGGTATATTTGGTTATGCAGACGACTTGCATTACTCAGAACTGGGAAGACACTGCTACAATGTGCCGGGAAACTTCAGAAAGACCTCTAAATTTTAAGAGAATGGGGCAAACAGAATGCTATTACATTTGACCCAGATAAAAGTGAGCTGCAACATTTCACTCAAGCTCCCAAACCCAAAGACTATCCTTCGATCCGACATGAAGATTGGAATATCATCCCCAATCAAGAAACTAGATGGCTGGGCGTTTGGCTAGACAGGAAACTTTCCTTTCTGTCTCATGTCAGAAAGTGGTCAGCAAAAGCGTCAGCGGCAGCAGCGCATCTCAGACGACTCAATAATACACAACAAGGGTCTCGTTCAGACCTTATTAGACAAGCAATTAAATCATGTGTCATTTCTACAGCCTTCTTCGGGGCCGAAGCTTGGTGGCCAGAAGACACTGTTATTTCTTGGTCCAAGGGGAAATGCAGAGAGCTAAAACACCGAAGCGGCCCTCACATCGCGCTTCTCTCAAAAACTGTCAACTTAGGCTTAAGAACAATACTTCCAGTATACAAAACTACTCCACTGCATATTCTACACAGGGAAGCTGGAGTCCCCACAGTTCCTTTACTGCTTGAAGAAATTTGACTACGACAGGCACTAGGCATACAAACATTAGATGATAGACACCCACTAAAGAAAAGAGCATTTGGGAATGAAATAACGCGTCTTACTAGAATGGCTAAAATCCTGCAAACCTCCGAAGATTCAAAATCCGCCAGCTTCGATATAACAAATTACAACTTGAATCTAACTTCACCCCAACTAGACATGACATCCACCTCTTTGCGGACGGCTCACGGACCTCAGACGGTAAATCTGGAGGGGCTTACGTAATATATCAAGCGGGACAAAAAGTTACAACCGGTAGCTTTTGCATTAATCGACACGTCGAGTCTATAGACACTGAAATAATATCCATTCGAAAAGGGCTTACTGCCTGTATCAACTCAGCCTATACACGATTTGCCACCAACATCATAGTGTTTACCGACAACAGGACAGTAGCTTGGAATGTAAACGGGAAACAAACTCTTACCTGTCGGAAAAAAATTCAAGAGATACGAGACATACAGAGAGAATGGAGTAGGCGCGAAAAACTCTCCCATGCTTCTACCGGACATATATACGCAGAGTGGGTCCCCAGTCACACAGGGATTCCGGGGAACGAGGAAGCAGACCAATTAGCTAAAGCTGGGGCCCAAAGAGCCTTGGCCACATCACAAGATGACGCACCATCATACGCAGCGGTCAAAGCTATCGCTGTTTCCAGGATAAAGCAGCACATAGACACATGGTGGGGAACACACGCCCCAAAAAGATACAAACAGCTGGGCATACAGGCCTGGCCTCCGTCAAAGTGTCCAATTGAGCTTAGATTACCCAGGAAAGTCCTGCACTGCTTGATCTCTTCCCGGTCATGTCATGGAGACTTCAAGGAGTATCATGAAAGATTTCATCACGAAAACTTTTCGGCATGCTCTTGCGGGAAAGACAAAACCCCAGTACACTTTTTCTTCTGTCGCTTGAACAGGAGAATTGTAAGGAAACAATCGGGAAGAAGAAGACCGAATGAATCGATAGAGTGGTTTTTAGGGGCAGCGGACGGAGCAGCATCCTTCAGGAGAATAATAGAAGGATCACAATAGGCTATACTTTTCTTTCTTTTATTCATTTTATATTTATTTCATTTTTTCTCTTTACTTTTATATGTTTAAACAGACTATTATCATTATTTTTACAGAGAAGCAAAGGGTAGACCATGGGATGGTTCAGCCACTAGGTATANTTTTTTCTCTTTACTCTTATATGTTTAAACAGACTATTATCATTATTTTTACAGAGAAGCAAAGGGTAGACCATGGGATGGTTCAGCCACTAGGTATATTGTAGCTATTAAAATCTAAGGTTCGCTGCGGGCTTAGCCTCGATAGCGCGTCCTACGCCCCTAGGGAGGCATCAGACATCAGTCAGAAGATTGTTGCCGTGCACGTTAAATGCGTAAATGCGTAAATGCGTAAATAAATAAATAAATAAATGTATGCAGTCTATACAAATGTGCGGCCTCTCACAGGGGTCATTGGTTTCGCCAATTTTGTTTATGCTCTACATACAGCCAATTCTCCGTCTTGGAAATCCGAGACAGATTTATAGTTATGCAGATGATATCGCCTTCCTAAGAACTGGAAAGACGTTTTCAGAGACCACGAGCAAACTCACGGAAGATTTGCAATTGGTCACAGTATGGGGCTAGAACAACGCTACCACATTTGACCATGGAAAAAGCGAACTGCAACACTTCACTCAGGCTGCAAAACCCAAGGAATATCCGGAGATCATACTCGGAGATCAGTGCATTTCTCCAAACCAAGTAACGCGATGGTTAGGCATGTGGCTCGATAGGAAACTCTCTTTTTCAGTCCACGTGACTAAATGGGCAGCGAAAGCAGCAGCGACAGGCGCCCATCTAAGACGTCTGAATAACACACAAGGGGGATCGCGCCCTGACCTGATTAGACAGGCAGTTAAGGCCTGCATCATCTCAACAGCTTTATATGGGCTAGAGGTATAATGGCCTGGGAAAACAGTTCTATCATGGAAAAGAGGCAAATACAGAGAACTAAAACACAGGAGTGGCAAGCTAGTTACACGTCTCTCCAGGGCTATTCATATGGGTTTTAAGGCTATCCTCCCAGTTTACAAAACTACCCCACTGTCTATCCTGTATCAGGAGGCTGGGATACTTCCAGTAACCTTAATACTCCAAGTAATCAGATTACGTCAAACGCTACGTATACAAAAATTATACGATCCACACACCGTTTGAAGAGAAGAGCGTATGGAAAATCAATGACACGTCTCACCGAAACGGCAAAACTTCTTCCCCGCTCGGTAGACTCAGAAAACATAATTCTCAACAGCACAGTCCATACTGCAATATCCGAAATTAATTCCTCTATACACGAAATCTATTTATTCACAGACGGAGCTCGAAACCCGGATGGAAAAGCCGGAGGCGGGTACGTCCTTTACAAAGTAGGCCAAAGAGTCCTCACAGGAAGCTTCTGTATCAATCGAAACATGGAAGCTATAGAAACTGAGATCGTAACAATAAGTCATGCACTGTCGGTCTGCATGCAAAAAGCTCTCACCAAGTTTGCCACAAACATACTAATCCACTCAGATAGTAGAATAGCAGTGGGAATAGTAAATGGCAATTATACACTAAGCTCCCGGATAGAACCCATAAGAATACGAGATATTCAAAGAGATTGGGGGAAACGAGAGAGACTTTCATACGTTAAGCCAGGAATCATCAAGGGCGGTGAGGATCCCTAGTCATTCGGGAATTATGGAAAACGAGCAAGCAGATAGCTTGGCAAAACTTGGGGCCCATTCGCGTCCACTGCTTAGTTTGATAAGAACCCATCTCACGCAGCTATTGTGAAAATAGCAACAGAGGATAGAAAACAGCTCCTAGATTCTTGGTGGCAGACCCAGGCACCAAAAAGCTATCAAGAGCTGGGGATATAGGTGGGGATACCTGAAAAGTGCCCTACCGAGCTTCGTCTTCCTCGGAAAACTTTAAATTGTCTAATCTCGTTGCGATCAAAACACGGAGATTTCAAGGATTATCACGATAGATTCCACCATGAAAATTATTCACCTTGCTCCTGCGGGAGGGAGAAAACTCCAACTCATTTTTTCTTTTGTCGCACTACAAGGTCACTGGTTAAGAGACAGATTGGTAAGCGGAAGCCACGAGAGGCTATAAGGTGGTGGTTAGGAACAGATGAAGGGGCCATGGCGATGGGTAAAATCTTAAAGTAATAGTAATATTCTTCAGTAGAAATCAACATTAAAGCGAGCCATAAGATGGGAATCGCCTTCCAAATTATAAAATACGTGGTAAATCTTAACACTCGCTGCAGGCTTAACCTATGTGGCGCGTCCTTCGCCTCAAGGGAGGCAAATAGGTGACTATTGAAAATAGTTTCACCGTCGACGTAAAATGCTTCAAATTCAAATTCAAATTCAAAATGTATGCAGTTTAACACAAAATATGATCTTTCTCTACTGTAGATTAATGGAAATTATAAGGAAATAACACGGATAAATTTAAGATGTGATTAAAAATACCTCTCGTATAAAATAATAGAATCATTGATATTCATTCCTCTCTAAATCTTTTTCCTACTCTATTTTCCATATGTCCAGAAGTTGATGCATTGTCTCTTGGTTGCTTTGATCCTGATAATCCTGATGAGTAATCTGGCCCCATATTTGATCCTTCCCTAGGGAGACCTCCATGATTGATATTTAGACACTGGCCTCTACCACCTGAATCGCAAACAGGGGGGTTATTAGAAGTTAGAGTAGATGGAACCAATAGAAGTTCGTATTTTGTAGCTTCGGCCCAGACGTTAGCAACAGCTCGTTGCGGCGTATTTTGTGCAGCCTGCTCAACAATTTGTAGTTTTCCGTTTGCAACACGAATCCGATTTTCGACCATACCGATTTCCAATGCAGCTTTCTGACTAACGTTTGTGAGTATCTTTGCATGCTCATCCTTGACTTTTTGAACCTCTGCCGAAACCTCAGATAAAATTTTACCACTGATGATTTCTTGAATAGTTTTGTTTTCGTGACATAACTGGCGAGCCTGATCTTCTGATATATTAGCAAACAGAGAGTTTTCATTTACTTCACTATCAGCTGTGGTTGAGGGTGTTGTTGCATTGGGATTCTTAGTCGTCCGGTTGGAGTTATGGGTTTGAGCGACAGGCCCTGCGAGCCCGATCAGCTTTTCCTGCTTAGATGTCAAATTATATTATGGTTGTAGCCCAGACCTTCTACTAGTACTTCCTCAATATATACCCACATCTCCTCTCCATCTGGAAATAATCCGTATGCTTGGAAACCACCGCTTCTTGCATTTTCTCCGCTTCCATCTGTCGTTTCCTCATACTTATCAAAAACATCAATATCCCATTCGTCCAAGAGATTCCTTTTTGCGGCAGCTAAGGCCTCCTCATAAGTATACCACGTAGAAGCGCGTTCTGGATAATCCATGTATGGCGTATGTTCGTCACTACTTAAGCCTTAAGGGTACCAATTGGATACCAATGAATTAGCCAGCCCATTAATTACTCAGTGAGAATTTGTGGGTAATTAGTTGACACTCACGGATCACATTGTAAAGCTTCAATTTGTTTGACGATGCCATTCTTCTATTCCAGAACAGCAAGTAGATTGTAATGATGAAGATTTATGTAGTCAAACGATATTCCCCCTTCGTCATCCCAGTAGCTAGACTAGCTGCGGTTTGTCGGAACACAGCCTGCGCCTCTCCATCTTACTAACCACGATTTATTAAACTATGATATTGTTAAAAAAGCCGAAAATTGTAATTGATATTCAAGAAGTAACTCGTCAGGTTTATAGAGTGACTTAAGTGACAGAGGAGATGCATGTTGCTTAAATCCCTAATGATAATAGTAGAAAAGCAGAATATGATTATGACCATATTTTCTCTTGGCCGGATGTTGTAAAATTAAAATTATTGGCCTATCACTTCCTAAACCTCAAGAACTAAATCTTAAATCATGGACAGTGTTATGGTAAAAATTGTAGCTTTGTAAGTATGTATGATTCCATGGAATCAGTACAGCGTGTGCTTGAGGCATTCTTTTTCGCTTTGAATACTGGCAGCCATGAGCTTAAGACTCCTCATTAGGACGTTATTTTACAAAAACTCGAGAAATATTTTTTGGTGGAATTTGAATTTTTGAATTTTAGCTGTTTACAGAAAACATACTTTGATGAAAGGCCGGGCTGCAATACATGAAGTCACAATCAGACTAGGCGGCGTTATTATTAGGTGTAATGTCTGACAAACCACATCATGTAACTTTCAGGCCAGAAGTAAACGAAGCAAAGAAGTAAACGAGATTTTAATCTTTGGAACTGGCATTATTTGGGGAAATAATATACACCCGCTGATGTGTTTCCAATTTCTCAGTCGCAGTTAGTCTTAGTAAATTTATTGCTACATGATTTGCGAATGAGAAATAGAAAAATTGATTGTATGCATTAAAATCTAAAGAGCTTCTCGAATGAATTAAGCCAAATGCACAATTCATAGATAAATGTGTATAAATTAACTTGTGGTTCGACGACTCAACACTTATGCGTGGTGTCCCCTACGAACCTCTAGCTCTCCAACGAGAGCTTGGAAAGCCAAGATTGAGTCAATTCCCTAACAACCTCCAGCTGATTTAAACCCCCTCACTCTCGAAGATAAGAATCCGATAATTCATAAAGCGAAATGATGTCTATGATGACGGGCACGAGGAGGAAAAATGAGGTACAAAACCCCTAAAACGGTAGGTAGAGAAGCCCTCGCTATATTCAACATATGCTACCTACCGAAGGGTATACAAAAAGCTCACGAAAGCAAAGTCCAAGACCTTTCTGACCTTTTAATCTAATCATTCGACTAATCTATAATTTTATTACTTAAGAATCTATTAATCCGATTTACTAGCCAGGAGGATCATCCTAATTACAGGAGTTACTCGATTACTATTTTACTTTTAGGAAAAATGAGATGTACATTTAGTAAGATGAATTCAAAAAATTGGTTCTGTCTCTTCTTCTCTAGCTAAGGTACAAATCATTTTCTATAAATCATTCTTTTTATTACAGTTGATCCAATTTCTTCCGCCTTTTTACCATCCGAAAACAATCCCTACTTCAAAGCGACGTTTGAACGCTAACTCTGTTTCAATAATGAGTGGAATATATCTCCAAACAAGACCCTGTGATTGCAAACAAAGTGATTAGACGAAACATAAAACTTGAATACTTGAACATAAAAAATGAGACATGACTCAACGTTTCACAATTACCTCACGTCCGTAACGATATTTGACAGTTACGCTAGGTCATTTCATAATGAACACTTTATACCAAGACTTTTCTGACAACTTTTCACGACTTTTGAATCATCCCGAGGCACAAATCATGGGCGAGAGAAAGAGAGGGCTAGAAAAGGTAGAGTAACACTCTTAGGTATATACAAGCCTGCTGCGCCCAGCAAGACGGCCTCTCTGAGCGTTTCAGAAGGGTAGCTATGTCTTCGGATTTAGTCCTGATGTCGGTACTAGGAGAGCCTCGCGCCCAGTAGTTTTTATTGGATTTTTCCCGGAAGAGATATACCCGAAAATGGTCTTCGTTTGGCTGGCTAGAGAGGGGAGATAATGAAGGGCAAAGTGCCCCCATTAGTCTGTAATCGAATGAGGGCTTGTGGGGGTATTACTGGTGAACAGAGATTGTGAAGTAGGCATAGGAAGGTGTATATTACCCGAGGCATAGGTACGTCTGGCCTGTAGGTAGAGAGGACCTACAACGTCGCTCATAGTCATAGACTTAGTAGAGACAATAAAATGAGATATAATAATGTAAATCAACTCGGCCAGTTTCCCTAACATAATTTAATATCGCTCTTATTTGTTTCAAGCTAGAGGCTACTGTCACGTAAATTAGTATTTTGAGAGGGAGAATGAAGGAATTGTATATATGCTCTACATTCTTTGATCACTTTGTTTATGCCTAATTTATGTGCTGGACCTCAGTCCTATCAGCAACATCCTACTCCTAAAACATTCCCAAATAGTTGTCAAATGGATAGCCTCAGAGTGTAACCTTGTGAAATCACATATCTATGAAATTAGGTATGCCTCTTCTGAAGTTTCTGAAAGTAGAGGTTACATTTGAAAGTTGTAGCTATCAGCATAAGCACATCGATTTTTAAGAAAGTCTTGAATTGAAATTTGACTTAAATTCATGATTTGTACAAATACTTTATCCATTATTTAACCTCTTTTCACCTGGATTGAAAAAATTGGTGCGAATGATAGATTTGGTGCTTGTCGCTAAACAGTTAAATATTTCCTCCTTTGTTGTACTGAATACCTTAGAGTAGGTTGTGGATCTGATAAAGTCTCTTCATCAATGACCAGCTGTAGCTACTTCTAATATCTCTTTCTTTAATCCATCCACTACATAAACTTTAATGCCAGCAGCTTCCAGTTTTCTTCTTCCAGCGTTTTCAGCTACAAATGTATCTGGTTCCATAGAGCCAACATATACTGCCTTTATTTTATTTCTCAGTTTTGAAATTCGGTCAACACAAGATTCAGCACCACTTAATCGCAAAATACATGGCTCTAATGTTGTGTAGAGAATTGTATTATTAGGTAAAATATTTTCTAGCTCTAGCTCTGATACTTCATACTTTGCAGCGAGCTTAATGAGGCAACACTGCTCAGCATGTGTGTTTCCTTCACACTCAAGAGTATAGCCTGTGGATATGATAGTATTTGAGTCACCATCGACAAGCAGGGCACCAACTCGATAGTTGGTAGATCGGGGCGGCGATTTTTGTGCAAGCCGAAGAGCCGTGAACATGTAGTTCGTATGACGGTCTTGTAAAGATTTATCAGAAACACTAGAGATATGTTGATTGGTATTCATGTTGATAATACAGTGGCTCGCACAGGGTGCAGTTTCAGACTAGCTACAATTCCATCTTTGAAAATAGGGGCGCGGATTTCTGAGTAGATTAAAATCTCATAATTTGAGTCGCAATGTACAGCTTAGCGTTCCCACTGCTCTCCTAGGCATATTAAATATGTACCATGAATTTTCAAAACTGATTTCCTCTTTCGTTAGTGACTAATTAGTATCGATTTTGTTGTAAGAACCGTTAATTTTGTTATAATTAACGTCAGACATTGTAGATGTTGACAGTATTGTCCCATACCTAACGTACAGCCGAGATTTTTGCAAGGATATCAGAATTAGAATTGTTTGTCACTGATCTCTACAAACGCTTGTTATTAATTAACACGAGATGAATATCTCCGAGTCACTACACTAATGGATGTTGAATTGCGGCAAAGGAAATTCGCTTCAAGGTTCAGAATGGCTTAAATATAGGTTGGAACTAATAAATAAAAGGCATCAATCATACAGCTCTCTTCATGAGATTTTCAAGGGAACAACTTTGTAAACAGTGGACACTAACTCAGTGGATTTATCCTCAATTACTAGAAATTAATTATGAATAGGAACAAAGCTTTTAAACGGTCTTGAGTCGCAAATTAAACCCAGACATGGTAGTTTCTGATAGTCTAGAGGTATCGGTCCCAAAATGCACACGGAACGCATATGCACTAAATATCCTATACCTTCTCGAATTAATGAAACAACTTCAACATCCGATAAATGACCAACGAAGCTTTTATTCAATCTGTCCTTGCTGAGATGCATAGTCATACGGATTAGTCTTACCGCTATAGCTAAGAAGTATTATATTTTGTTGTAAGTTAAGACCATATAATACTGTTATTTTGTTTCGGGATGGAACAATAAGTCAATAACCATAAGCGGGCTCGGGAAAGGATATGAAACATTTAAACCAGCACTCATCCGAGCTTAGAACACTGCTGTACTATTGAGTGTACGCCTTTGTATAGGCTGCGATTTATGTATATATAAATATCAACACAATTTCCTACTGTCTGAAACATATAATTTTCTTATATAGATTCTCTATTTTTTATTTTACAAGAATTATTTACATTTTTTCCTTGAGAACGTCTTTATAAACTTTGTGCCAATATTCTAAAAGATATTCCTTTTAGAACCAATACACAATTTCTAACATATTGCCCTAAGCTTTCTCAATCGTAGATTCCAAGGACCGACTCAGTCACGTGCCGAAATTACATCTAAGCTTCACCAAAATATTTCAGATATGTAGGAAGCTTCACCTGTCTGGGCTGCCCGAGCGGTCCTTCCAGTCTACAAAACATTCCCTATCGCAGCTCTTCTTCGGGAAACTGGCTGAGGCCCAGCAACAGCATGGCTTAATCGAATCCATGACCGTCTAGCAGTAAGAATCGCCTCGGCCGACCCAAATCACCCTCTTAGATGTAGATAGAACTCGCCACACTTTGCTTGGATCAGACGACGTCAAGCACTTGAACTATCCTCTACTGTTGATGAACTGCTATGGCCCTCGTTATATCGAGTGTCTGTTCGTCAAGAAATCGAGGCTGCTGGCCGCTAGGAAGGTCTAAAGTCTTATCAACTCTGGAACCGTGTTATGCTGGGGATTAGCCTAGGCCAAGAGACAGGGGTAGCAAACACTGGGTTCCGTTATAACGATAGAATCGTCTAGTTAAGTCCATCAGCCATGACTAGAAACAAACAGAATTCTCAATAGAAGGTGTTTAGATGTTATGGTAGAGAGGATGAATCAAACTTAGGATTGTTAGGGATGGTATTACCAACTCATCTGTGTATATATAGCACCAGCTTTTCGTAACTTTAGATCTTTGTAGTTATCTAATATAAGCATTCAGCATACAATTAAAGAGTACTTATTTGTTCATATTAAAGCCTCAAGCCAATATAACCTGCGCAAGCTCTCACCTTTACAACAAACCGTCTAAAAAATCCACTTGATTTGACTGTCTTCTCTGATCGCCCACTTGATCGAGAAAGGAGGGCAGGGGCCGATTATTATGTATACCGTGGTTCACAAGAAATAATATCTAGGAAAGTGCCTCTAGGCCAAAATGTCGAAGTCTACGACGCCGAAATCATAGGAGCAGTCTGGGGCCTACGAGCAGCTTGCTCACATTAGATGGCACGATTTGCTGAAAATTTAACAGTTTGTCTAGGTAACGAAGAAGCTGCTATTCGACTTCACGCCGGATATGCTACTTCTTCGAGCTCTATCCGAATTCTGGAGTTCCAATCTCTCCGTAGAACTTGGCTAGAAAGAGAAAAGGCTATAGCAACAGAAGAAGAATCGGTTCTAGTAAGATGCATCCCAGGACATAGAAAGGTGTGATTGCTCGCACCAGTATCCAAAACGATATCGTTTCCCTTCTTTTTACCTTCTGATATAAAAGCATAGTACTCCATTATCTAAGTTCCATGTTTTATGTCGCCATTATTTATGGTGGTACATGATGAGTGATTGATAGAGTTCTTGTTTGCCATACCCTTGCTGTAGCCTAATTTTCCTTCAACTCGAGAGTCAAAATAGTCTGCCAAAAACCCTGCTTCCTTGAGGTTTTTGGCAGACCATTTTGATCCATCAGTAGTCTCCAAACGATCAGAACATGATTTCCTTACGTGTCTACGGCGATTGCTAGGAGCACTTTTCTTTTTTCCAATAGATGGAGAGTCGGGAGATGAATTTTCTAGCTTGTTTGAATTCAAAAATGCTATAATTGGAGTAGGGTGAAGCTCTCGATAAACTGATTGAGACTCTCAAATTGATATGACTGTGGATTGAAATTTCACAACTAAATCTTTTAGCCAAATTGCTGTTGACATGAAAAAGCCACCACAATACTTGAAGAAACGACCCAAAACGCGTTTCTTCATGTTTTTTTTCTGATGGTGTTGACTAAATTTCAATCAAAATTATTTTGGCTCATTTTTCAGCCAACTTTCGCACAAACTCAACTATATCAACATCATTCTCTACTGTTAGTCCCCAATTTCTTGTAGCAGGTCGTCTGCATCTTCTGCTCAACTTGAGCACCAAGTCTCCTTAGGATTATTTCGGCACTGCTTTGCTATATAAGAACAGTCTACAATATAAAATACAACGTCTGGAACTAACTGAGAGATAGCAATACGAATATTCCTATCTTGTTTATAAATTAACTTATCTGCTTCGGGGGCTGCCGTACAAAGTTCTGGATGCTTTCTCACTCCACCTGGTAATCAGCTGCCTTAGAGAGCAACATCAAATCTTTTTCCCATAGGCGAACATACAACCGCCTAAATCAATCATTAAACTAGATACGCTTCTTTCTGGACAAAATTCAAGGTGACACAATGACGAGGACCGCCTTTCCAGATTACCTGTAGAACCTCATGAGTTTGGGGTTTTTTCAAAAGATCAGAGATGGAGAACCGAATTTTGAGTAACTACTGGAATAGCGAGACCTCATGGGCGATGTTATTCTCAATTTATCGAGTCAATTAGATCTTATGCACCAAAATAACGGACGTTAAAGCGAAGCATACAATAGGGGTACTCAAACCCACAAAACTGAAAAGTTTTATACGAATTTCGTATAAGACTTCGTCAATTCCACTCCAGTAACACGAAAATTTCATGCACAATTTGTCATCAAATCCCCCATCAAAATCATCGACTTGAGAGCACGTTAAATCACTCACCACCATATCTTTAACAATTTTTATTCAACTAGATTATTTTTAGTTGATATATCTGTCGCATTTATTTTTGTACTTTGATGTCTAATTTTTATAAAGTAAAAAATTGCTTTTCAACAGAAATTAGCTTTTTCAATTTTAATTCTGTCAGCAGAAAAATCACTGTTTTTTATCATCTTCATATCTTTCGCTTTTCTCCGTATATTTTAATGGAAAAAAATATGTATAAACCCAATCTGACACGAAAATAATAATATCAATTTTAAATTCCAACTCTCTAATGATTAAATGATGATGTTGGGCTTTGAATATAAGTGATAAGAAAAGTTGACATTTATTTACATTTTAGATGATTCAACTTTTTCATTAGATACACTCATGCCTCAGATTCCATTTGTAAATGCCACTACGAAGTACAATCGCTTTTCCTTCATAGCCGTCCCGGGTCCCTTATCTCGCAGTGTTTCAGTGCCTGTCTGTCCTGTCACGGGGGGTATCCTACAAGATATTGTGATATCACGAGGCCAAATATAATGTATTGTGATACTAAATATTGAGATTATTTAAGAGGACATTGCACGAACTTCCAAAGAGGCGATTCTCCAGATACTTATACCACAATTAAAACAATGCTAACTACAAATATACTAGGCTCCTCTGGCCCCACCTAATGATATTTAAATTAGTCGAACTAGGGAACGAACCGTGACAGTAGCTCCCCTTCAAAGTTTCAAAGACTGTTGTTTCAACAGTCACTATTGATGTCAAGGATTATTGACCAAATTTCTTTTCGCATCGGCTACAGCGTTTTCTTTTTCACGAGATGTGGACTTGGCACGTCGAGGATGTTTTTTGTGATAATCATCTAGTAAATCCGATAAATTCCCACTAACCATGTCTGACAGGGGCTGCCAAGAAGTTTTAAATAACCCAGTATATTTCAATTAGTATTGAAATCCATAGACCTTATGTCGCCGGGATCCTACAATTGCTTCGACTTCGTATAAATCTTCCCCCGACTCGTCTACTTCTACGGGAGGATTGGGCTGATTAGTCGGACCTTCAATAGGGTTGTTGGGGTCAGGACGCAGAAGACTAGTGTGATATACCGGATGTAAGGATTTGAGATTTTCGGTTAATTTCAATTGATAATTGTGACTACTCAGTACTTTGGTTTTTTCAAAAGGGCCTAAGTTTTTCCAGTCTAATTTCTTACTTGGCCTTTTGGTACTAATGTTTTTTGCGCTAAGGAAAACTTTGTTACCTATTTGGTAAGCAGGTGCTGGGGATCGGTGTCGATTTGCATGATTCTCGTAGAAAGCTTGTGCAGTTTTCATATTCTCACGAAGGAAGGCATTTAGATGTTCTATCTGCCCAACAAATATATTTGCTAATTGATTCTGGGCTCTCAGGTATTCAGATGTGGTAAGTTGCTGTAGGTCTCGGGGTGGTGTGACTGAGGATCTTGGATGTTGTGCTGAGTTAGCAAAGAAAGGAGTGACTTTTGTGATTTCTGATTCCGTATCATTGGCGTTATATTCTGCAGATGGGAGCCACTCCACCCAGTCATCCTGCTGATAGCTACAATAGGCTCGAAGAGAGCATTCTAGTATAGCGTTTGAGCGCTCGGTTTGTCCGTCAGTTCGAGGGTGCCAAGTTGTTGATAATGATATATTTGTGGCTGTTTTTTGGCAAAGAGTACGCCAGAATTTTGCCACGAATTGTGGTCCTCTATCAGAAACAATTGATCCTGGGAATCCGTGGTGTTTCCAGATGTGCTTATGAAATAATTTAGCTGTACCAATAGAGTCAATATTGGTTTTAAAAGGAATAAAGTGCCGCGCTTTTGTTAGTCTACAGCACACGACCATAATACAGTCGTATCCCTCTGATGTAGGAAGTGGACCAATGAAGCCTAGAGATAAATCTCGCCAGCGGCGCTCTGGAACGGGAAGTTGCTTTAGGAAGCCTTGGTATATTAGTCGTGATGGGGTAATCCGCTTACATATGTGGCAATTATTAGTAAACTGTGAAATGGTTTTCAACATATTAGGCCACCAGAAGTATCGCGAGATGAAAGCAAACACTTTGTTGCGGCCATGATACTTATACCACAATTAAAACAACGCTAACTACAAATATACTAGGCTCCTCTGGCCCCACCTAATGATAATTAAATTAGTCGAACTAGGGAACGAACCGTGATGTGTCCCTTCTTTGTAGCCAGACCAAGCTGGTGATCTGAGTAAAAGATTAATTTTAAATGCAATAGTAAAGATACTTAAGAATTACAACAGTGCTATAGCTTGAGAGTTACATTTTTGTAGCATGTATTTGTTACTTTGAAACGGGGTCAAGTTTTCTTAACTTTTTTAACCTTTAAGTTATTATTTTTGCATCATCTGTCATTCTAATAAAGTATTCATTTTAAAGAAAATTAAATTGACTTATCAGAATGAACCTCGAACGCGTCAAGCCAGATCAGGAAGATTTCGGGTCAAAGGTTGAACAGCTATTGTGGAATTGGTTTGGCTTTTAATTGCTTCCAAAATGATTTATTTCGGACAAGCCACCTACTAGCCCACCTAGAGGAAACTTCTTCTCCTTCCCCTTTAAAATACAAGAGGCGATTCGCAGCTTTGCGTAGTTCATTTATGCTTGCAGGAATACCTGCATAATAGAGCATAAGTAAATAATCTTTAAGAGCTTGATCCTCAGACTCAGATAATTTCTTATTGTGCCCTCCTCTAGAAGAAGATGAGCGGCGTCCATGGGAGCGCGCAACTATTGTAAGTTTTGTACTAGGATTTTCTGCAAGGTATTTCAACGCAATTTGGATTGCATCTTCTTCAATCTCACGTCGCTGAGACATTGTTTAAGTTTATCCGTAAAAAACTAAATGATTAAGGCAATAAGTAAATTATTAATTGCAACTTCTCTGTTTAACAAATTTCAAAAACCCGAAACTTTACTCAATCTATATTGCTTTTGGAAGATAACACATTAGCTTTTTTGAAAATAACGTTATTCTTTGTTCAGATATTAACCAAACTTTTTTGCAAGTTTATTTTTTAGACCTATTTTTCAACAATTGAAAGTAATTTTGAAATAAATATTTGTATTTATACAGTTCTATTTGCCTTAATTAACTTGTGATTCAATTTGTCTTTCTATTTCTCCACGCAGATTGGCTGAAACTTGAGCCAATGAGACAGCAGTGGCATTTGCGTATTGCTGTTTTGACAAGGGTGTAAGCTGTGGCTTGTTAAGTTGCAATTTGTGTGACAGATTTGTAATATCATCTTTTTCTAATCCCAACTATGCCTTCTGGAAACATATAAGTCGTGAATCTTGAGATGTGTCTCTATTAAGTAGCTCTCAAAATTTCGATTTATCTCAAAAATGAAATGTGAAATCTTATGGTTATGATTTAATTTTGCTAGGAACGTAAATTCAATGTAAAGCTACTTAGATTTTGACTAAATATGTAGCTTCTTATTTACAGGCATGACCTTCTTCATGCCTCATTTACTTACTGACTAGATATAAAAATAGATACAGTACTAATATACGTTTTTTGTAATACCAAATAGGTTAATATTGATGGTGATGTAGGGTTTAGAAATAAAATATTTTGGATGGGACATGAAAAATTTGCGTATTGCTATTATTTGCGAATTGCTGTCCCTCACCCTATTGTAGGTACGGCAAGGGAGTGAGGTGGAGCTAAGACCAACCGAACAAATAGATCAAAGTTTTGCATGCCAGTCTGTCAGTACCAGTGGGGTTTTGAGTTTATCAATTAAATCTGCCGTGTCAAAATGATGCAAGGACTGATCCACAGTAAACTAACATATGACCCTGTATATTTGCGACAATGTTTCAGCATTTTAAAATGCGTAGCATTGTGTTGTGGAGCTTTTAATCTTAGTCGTTATCGATCCTTCAGTTTTACATTCCTAATGATGACCATCTACGTGGCTTAGGGATTGATATCAAACGGGTCTAACTTGAAGTTAATAGGAGGCCTTAATTGTTTGTTTATATTTTATAGTGCTACTAAGCCTGTGACTATACTCTGTTGCCACGGTAAATTTTCGCATACCATGATCAGAGTAGGGTTTAAATAGGATAGATCATACCAAGTCGGTTAAAATAGCTTTCTGAGGGGAATTTTGTATGGCTTTTTCCTGGGAAGCAAATTTTCGCACAGCATGTTTTCTTTCAGACAAAACTTAAATAGGCTACTCCTCTACTAAAGGAACCTCTTTCTACTTCTACAAGTTGAATTAGTGTATGGTTGGCACGAGTGACAGCCTCAAATGTCCTAGGCATGCTTATGGCGAGCTCCTCAAGCTTCGTAGCATCATCCCAAGCGGCCTTCATAATTTTCCGAAGTCTAACGTATCGCTTATCCTTTTCCTTACACAGTTTTGGGTGTGGAACTGCATGTTGTCTTCCACACAATTCCAAAAATTTCTGATTAGATTGAAATCGGCTGAAAAAGGGATCCACTCTTTAGGGATGATGCGCTTCTCCCAAATGTCTGCCGCAGTTACTCTCAATGACTGAATTTAATTATGATGTCTAATTCATATTTTCGAAAGAATCAATTAGTTGAAGGATTTTTTAGTTCTGGAAATATATTTTATTGCACATAAAAATTGCAAAAAATAATCAGAAAAGACTATCCTAATGATAATATTGGAGACGATGCAAGAGCTGAAGTCTAAGAGACCAGGCCAAGTACTTTGAAAAATTTTCAGCCTCAAGCCTAGTAGGGATATTGCAGCGTTAGTATTGGGTTAATATTTAAGGGATACTTTAGCACCATGTCACAGAGTACTGTGTAGGTAGGGTAGGACGCGACAGGCTCCTCTTTTAGCCAAGCCGCTCCCATTATAATTTTTTTATCAGTATGTTGATCCATCAAGAATAATTGTTGAACTCAGTTTTGGCAGGAGTATTTTGCATTTTTTTCAATTGGAACTTTCCACCCAAATAATAAAACATAAAAGAGCGACCGAAGAAGCTGCGTGAATGGTAAGAAAGTCAAAGAAAAACTTCAGACTCTCGCATGGTGAGGCGTAGATAAGAGTATCACACACGGCATATGTATCTATCTTTATCTCCCTAATATTTCTCAGTTCGCAAATTCTCCTTGTACCGACAAAACGAGCGAGCGTCCTGGAGACGGTATCCTTTTCTCAGGAGTGAGAACACAGTGTCACAATTTCTATAAACTGTGTAGATTTAACATCACAAATAGAACTAACATAGTCTAGTCTGCTATTCCTGTAACACAAGCCAGGATATCTCTGATAGCTCATGTTAATAATACTTTCTCCGTGACTATTTGATGCGTGTTTGTGTTAGCTCAAAAGATAAACTTTAGGCTCGTGTTTTCCCCCACGGACTAGTAAAAATGACATCTTTGTCCCCTGCAGGAGGTGTTAACTAGAAAACTAAACTGATACGTCTAGAACGCTGATCAAAATAAGGTGAAACAATTATTGTAGAAGAAACGGAATCTAATGTTGAATTTTCCTATGATGCAGGCGGTTCTGAATCATCTCCTATTTATTTAAATTTTAGTTGTGTACTCGGCGAGATTTGAAGATTTTCAAGGTCTACTTGAAGGGAGTTCAAGAGTATTTACAAAAAGCATTTTTTTAGGTAAATAATCAGTGATAGAACTGATGTGTGCTTGTATTTTAAATCTGAAAGTTTGAAACTGCAGGTGATGGATGCACTGACATCAATACGTGCGTGCATCAGCTGCTAATTTAAAGGGCCTCCGTTATCTGCTTCAGCTGTTTGACGATATGAAAATTTTTAGCTTCTATATTTTACCGTATGCTAAATAATTATTAACACTACACACTAGACTGTATAAAGCAATATGACACATTAATGAAAGATATGATAGTAATGATTGGCTTATAGCTGGGCATGGCTGGACCAGTAAGCATCGCCTTACGAGAGGCATACAGTCCATTGGTGAATCGTAAACTGATTATTATGAAAACGGAATATCAACAATGATTGGTTAATAGCCATACTAATCCAATCAACGCGAAATAATTGGCCCCATATCAAGGAATACGCGATTTCCATACTGATAAGGGACGTCATATGAAGTAACCAGCGATACGTATACCTTCAGATGATATCTAAGCATCAAAATGTGCTTACCCTGTGCTCTAATGTTGTGTTAAAGATTTGAAATCCACCTTTTTCATTTCTATGTAATTATTACTACAACACTACTACAGCATATAAAGATTGGAAAAAATCCGAGATATTCAACTCTGATATGGTCTGGATGGAATTTTGAAAGCTATGTCTAAATGTTCTAAATGTCCAAAAATCAATGTGATCAGCGAGCTAAACGATTTTGATGCGATAAATAAACACGACCTCTCACCACGCCTAGGACACCAAGCTCAATCGAATAGTCCTGCTTCTTCGGAAGGCAAGTTTTTTGAAATCATCAAGCTTATAGAGGCTTGTGAACTTGTGCGATAACTCTATCCTTACGCTGACAAGTATACTCGGATTAGTATTTACACTGCCCAAAAGCAAAATTATTCATAAGTTCTCAAAAGGCAATCTGCAGAGTGAGGGTCAAGATGAGGACAATTCGCTACCATATTTTGCTCAAAATACAACAACTGCGAATTCTTCCCAAAAGTCCTCCAGGCAAGGGAAGATTGAAAAGGCTGTAAGAAATCGAGTCACCCATGCAGAAAATCCGGTGACGCAAATTGCTCCACAGGTAGAAGTACCACTTCAGGTATCTACTGGCGGTATACACCAGGAAGATATAGTACCCCAAAAAGAAAAATTGTATGTTAAAACCCATACCATCTTCGATACCTTACACTCTTTTTAAGACCTCTGTTGGTAACTTCATCTAGAAAAGGAGTCTCGTTCCTTAGCAGACTTGCAATTAAGGGAGGAAAAAAAAAAGAATCACCAGAAGATTCTGACACAGTACCAAATGACGCCTTAATAGAAGGTATGAATGCACATGTATTCTCATCATCTGTCAATGCGAGTGGCTTTGTTCCGCCCTACAAAGAACCCCCAAGCTACATTAGAGTTCGATCTCGCAACAAAAAGCGAAAGATTTTTGATCACATGTTTTTGGCCCAAGAGCTATGTAGCAATTATCACCCAAAGAGAGGGATAAGATCCGAATGCCGTCGGTCTAGAGATAGCCTTGAAAGTGATTCAACTTTGCCGAAACCTGGCAAAGCCATATGGGCTATGGAATTTAGTCTTGATGGAAAATATTTGGCTGCAGCTGGCTGTGATCAGATAATAAGAGTATGGAAAGTTTTGTCAAGTCCCGATGAACGTAGGACCCATGAACTAGAGGAGGATACATCCTCAGAGATGACTGAATACGAACGCCTAAGCGCTCCAGTATTCAAGACTATGCCAATAAGAGAGTACTTGGGTCACTGTGGGGAAATATTAGACATCAATTGGAGCAAAAATAATTTCCTTCTTACGACATCTCTTGACAAGATGGTCAAACTTTGGCATCCCTCAAGGGAAGAATGCCTTACTACATTTACTCAGAAAGAGCTGACTACCTCAATATCTTTCCATCCAACTGATGATCGTTTTTTCCTTTCTGGCTCACTAGATTCTATTCTCAGACTATGGAGCATTCCTGAGCGGAGTATTGTTTTTTCTTGTGAAACTCCGGACCCCATCACAGCTGTAGCTTTTACACCAAATGGATCGATTGCAATTGCTGGTGGCTCCTCTGGCCTTTGTCATTTCTATGATATAGATCAAGAGAAAGGTCTAAGGCTTAGTAATCAAATCCATGTTCGTTCTTCTCGTGGAAAAAACTCAAAGGGCAGTAAAATTACTGGCATTAGAACCTTATTTATTTCAACAGATGACCAGGACGATGGTGATGTGAATGTTCTTATAACCAGTAATGACTCACGTATAAGATTATATAAGATTAAAGATAATCGACTTGAAATGAAATTTCAAGGTCTTCAAAATACACATAGTCAGATAAAAGCTAGCTTTAGTTGTGATGGGCGTTATATAATATGTGGTAGCGAAGATCGAAAGACTTACATATGTAGGTTTTACTCTATCGTAATTGGCTTCTACTATCCAGCCATTTCTAATTAATACCATTGATTTGACTAATTTCTTCTCAGGGGGTATAAAGCAAAAAGATTCTGATCCTAAGGAATTGCCTCTAATGGAAATGTTTACTGCTCATTCAAGCATAGTCACTACGGCAATTTTTGCACCAGCAGCTACAAGACGACTTCTCTCAGAATCTGGAGACCCTATTTATGATATCTGTAATCCTCCTCCAGTAACGCTTCTTAGCCTAGAAGAGCATAGTGCTGGTGCAAGAGAGAGTTTCGAAAATTCCAGCCCGGTTACGACATTAAAAAAGGCAGAAGTTTCATCCACATACCTTGCTCGAACATCACATGATGATGGCCCTATAATAATGACTTCTGATTTGAATGGTTCGGTCAAATGTTTCCGGATTGATTGTGCCTACGAAAAACGCCATCATTGGGACTCTAGCTCTGCTTTCTCAAAGAAAGGATCATCACTTCGCCGTTCAAATAGTTTTAGGACTCAACTTTCCACAAGTTCTCAAGCTGATTCTTTTGAAATACCCTCAAGCCAAACACCTATTTATCGCCAAAAAAATTTAAGCTTGTGTAATAAGCCTCCGGATGAAATTATACACAATTCGCAAAGAGAAGAGAGTATAATTCCCGAAAAGAATGCACCTAAGTCCATCCAACATTTATCATTGTTAACCTCTCAGATTGATCTTGAAGGTAACATACCAGAAAAGTCACCACGTACGCCTACGCTAAAAGGAAAATTAATCCCTGCTTCAAAGTCACTCTACAATCTTGCACGCTCAGCTACACTTCCAACGCCTGGATTCAGTCTTACTAACTCCACCCCAACGCCTGGCTTCAGTCTTACTAACTCCACCGAACCTGATGAAATGACAAATCAACCTAATCAAATCACTAGATCTGGCTCGTTTTGGAGTAAATCTAATTGGCAATCATCGCTTAGCAGCAGGACTAGTCACGATATAGAGCATAAAGGCTTAGAAAAAGAGTATTCGAAAGAGAGGGATATTGACAAATTTCTTAAAGGAGAAAATTTTACCGACACTTCATGCATCGAAGATAATCATTATGATACTTCAGATCTTGAAAGCGATCATCTTTGTTGCGAGATGTGCGATGGAAAAAACTTCCGGGCAAGAAAGATCTCTGGTAAAGGTTTGGTGATGGTTTGCGTTGTTTGCGGTGTAATTGTTGGCTGAGCGGTTCTTTTTTCACGAAAAATACATTGGGATATATTAAATACCGAAGCAAAGTCTGCAAACAAATGTACCTGCTTATGATCATTTGAGCCCTGTCTCAGTATATCTTATTTGTCAAAATAGAAGCAGGTGATCCCTAATCCTGACTAGTTAAGACCAAGGATCCCCGAACAAGTGGTAACTAGGTGGTCTACTAAAACTTTCTTATGGAAAACTCAATAAAAGCATACCTTCCCGGATCTATAATTAAGTAATTAAATATGGATGGCCGGATTCTGGAAGAACTAGAAAATAATTATTATCGAGCGTGGGCGCCCGTAGATAACAATAAACTCTAGTTCTGATATGCTGATGGAAGAAATAGCCAATAATTGACAGGATTCTCAAGAACTAGAAAAATTGATACTCTTAGAGTGTTCTTTCAGAGAGGAGTGCAGCTATTCATTGGAGAAACTAGTCTAGGAAAATATCCGAGACTTAAATGAGCTCCTTCTTAAACTCTAGCCTTAGGTAATATTGATTGAACCTCTATCCATTCATGTATGTATGACTTGAAATTATGATGTAAATATTTATAAAATCTTAACGCTAGGTAGACTTAGCTGGAGCTTAAAGAAATAAATTACTGGTAATGCCATATTAATGTGTGATAAAATAGGTCTTTTATGGGTGTTTCTCTCTTTAAAGAAACTTTCTCAAATTAAACAAGCCTTTATAAGAAGTTTTGAGTATCATACTTGCCCTTCAGTATGTTGTTTACCAATCTGGAGCATAATCTCGAAGATTAGAAGCTAGCTTCATAGCAAAGCACCAAGTAATTTTTATGCCTCATGATGAAAGTCTCGACTTTGTAAATAGTAAGAAAACAGTTTTAAGGAAGTACCTTGTTTGACATCGGCCGATGGGAATATGTCACGGCTCAATATAGAAAGAAATACTCTGCTAATAAGAATATGAGTCCAAGGAGAGAGATTAATACACCTCGATTGGCTTAAATTTTAGTTTTTTTTTTTTTTTTTTCCAATCAGGGTATATAATTCAGATTAGACACATTTTATAGCTGCCGGAAGTCAGCTCCGATAAGATGAGTAAAATTTAGAATGAGAAACTTATCGATTGAATTTTCAATGCGAAATTAAAGCTCATCCCAGCGAAGTATTCCCTAGGATGCGTTGGAAAGACCAGTGCAAGTGGTAGAGACAGATCTAGAATTGATCTGCGGAGCCTCGTTCTTAACGATCTCTAATTGCGTACGGAGCTTATATAGAGCATTTTAAAAGACTTTGCCTAGACAATGGCTGTATATACTAGCCGTCAGTGAAAGCGGAGCCTTTCTTTTTTAAGCTTCTACACTGATCGATATTTCGTATAATTGAGATAGAATTTCACATTCGGGCAACTAGAGATAACAGACTGAAGGCTGCTGGATGAGCCCCCTATGCGATCCTTTAGTTATCGATGGCCTCCTTCTACCGGTGAAGTAGTAGAGGTTCCACCATCTGTTGATTTATGATACTCAAGTTTTCGGAAATTTTATTGACACTTTCACCCTTGGTATCAACTTGAGTCGTTTGCTTGATATTCGTTTTTCTATTTGATTCCTTTTTGCGCTGGCTTAATCTAGCGCTTGAATCTGCCGTTGGCGTCCTCACAGAATTCTGATCTAGAGTTTTAATTTGTGACTCATGAGCAATCACTATAGGAGGTAAAGTTTTTTTTGTTTCTACTAGAGCTGTAACAGCTACTAAGTTTTATTTCTTTGAGGATTTTCCAGTTAAATCTACTTCGCCTATATTCTGGCTTGTCGAATTAGAGCCCATGCTTGAAACGAATCCGCAGATAGATAAGAGGTTGGATTTTGAAACATTTCTAGGACGTCCGCGTCGATCTCTTACTATCGGGATAGATTCTAGACTGTCCTCATTGAATTCAAGTTTTGACGTCTTCCATAGCTTTAGATCTCCGATAGAAGATATGCTGATGTCTTCTTTGCATTTTGTTTCCGAAGAAATTACTACTCTATCCAAGTCTGGCGCACACGCTGTTACAAAATAAATATTTTATTAAGCTATATAGATCTTTCGTATTAGATCCGATTCATATATCTTCACAATAATTACAAAACCTAACTACCTAAGGGTTTTATTACAAGCTATCAAACTCATCTCGCTTATCCCATTTCATAGTTGACTGTTTATTATTTACTTTCACCTGGAACAGGTTGTCTAGCCAACATAAATATACATGCATTAATAAACGAAAGGGTTATCGACTATAATAGTGCTGATTGAAATATTTATAACCTCAACACACGCATGATATTTGTTAAAAACAATGCAAGCGGAATGTAAAGGTAAAGTATATAAATGAATATCAAGATAAATTTTTTCCTTGTTTTTTCTCTCTCTTTTCTGCGGAATTCAGAGCTACTAATATACATTATTTCCGAGAATCTCTTTCCATAGTCATGGGCACAATTACTATACTCCTTACAACTGTTTTCCAAACCCTAAACAGTTATTTCTTGGTATAAACATTAAGTTGTCTCAACCCTCGAACAAACCAATTCTTACTGCAACCCTTATTAAAAGCCAACGTACATTTTATGTACTGACTTAGAAAAGAGTGGTTGCTCGTTGGCTATAAAAAAAAACACCATTTCCACAAATTGAATGCATTAATGCATTGCAATTTCTAGACACTAATATTGGGGCACATGATACACCTTTGTGTATGTATGTTTATTATCATGGCTGTTCCATGTGCTGTGTAAAAATAGATCATATCCTACGTTTTAGTAGAATATTCCAACAATACTGGTTTGGAGTTTCTGTATATCCCACATAGAAAAATTTACAGCTAATATCTATAATCTTATCCCGTCTTGTTACTTTCGAAATTGATAGTCGATCGATATGAGCGAAAGCTTTGCACCCTAAAACTTTTAAGTGCTTAGTAGTTACCGAGTTTCCAGTCCATACTTTCTCAGACGAAACGTGCTTTACCATCTCTTTTCCGTCTTTAGCCTTGCTTGAAACTGGCCCCACTTTGATTCTATTACTGATATAAACGTGAGTCTTAGCAGCTTCAGTCCAAAATTTAACAGGAAATTAGACTTCTTTTAACATGGCTCTTGTTGCATATACAGTAAATTGTATTGATCTTTCTGCAGTGCTTTTTTGTTCCGAAAAATATGATGCAATACTCTGAGCTATTACGCCATTATTTCGTTTCCAATTTTTTAACACTCTCAAAATTACACTCGCGTTGTCATTTCTAACTGCTATAACTAGAAATTCACTCTGTCTCTCAAGCACATTGCACCATTTATTTAATGCTTCAATAATATCTGATTTGGCCTTTGGCAGTAATATTCATTTATACCCTGTACAACTGTCAATTATCTCTGCAAATTATTTGTGACCATCTGATGATTCCAGAAATGGTCCTGCAAAATCGATTGAAATTAAAGCTAACTTACCATTCTTGTGTGTAACTAGCGTCTTATTTCTGAATTTTTTCATCTTTGTAGCCAGATAGACATCACTCCTACTTTAGATCCATCGACAATTAATTAGAATAAGGTCCCTGATAAAGAGAAGATGATGTTCAGTCATGTTATTTGAACAGCCAGTATCAGGATTGTCTTATCGTGTATAATATATATGTGAAGATTTTCTAGATCATAGTGTTCTATGATTCTAGTCTGGCTTTTTGGTCGAGTGATGATGCATCTATCTCGTGTATCATGTAGCATGGCAACCCTTAGCCTGTCACTCCTTGCTTTGTCTCACTATCTACATGTCGCTTCTGACAGCCAGTATCTCGGAAAAAAGCGTCAGAGTTAGAGTGTGATTTGCGTACCCCATCAATTATCACAGCAGCGACTTCGTCATCATCAAAATTATCGTTTTCGGTTGAGATATCATGTCAGGATTCCTTCTTCTATAAAAAACCATATTTTAATTCCGATAGCTAATTATCTAATTACAAGGACCTCGTAATGTTAAGTCCAAGTTATTTGACAAGGCAACGTAGGGACCTAGGATCTTATTAGCGAACCCAGACCCCTGCCCTGTCTATGAGATATCTTCAAACCGGAACATTATCTCAGAATATCGTTTTAATTACTGTCTTCCTTATTGTTTGCTTGTTGTTCTAATTAATGGTTTAATTGCTTATGTCCCCCATAACAGATTTGGCAGGTTTATGCATATGAAGGAATATTGATTAATCTCTCTACCTCTTTGTCTTTATTTCGGGTTGAAACCAAAAGTGTATATAGAGGAGCAGAGTCTCATCGTAGATGGAGTTCTTCACGCTTTGTCTTCTGTCAATAAGTAGACCTTAAGTACCTTTTGAATCCATACGACCTTTAGCAAATACCTTTAGTCCCTTCTGTCCAACCTTTTGTTTACCCTTCAGACCCCTATCAGATCTTCCATAGAAACCTTTAGACATTCATCTCAACCATCATAAGACTTCTAAAAAACGACAGGAACCCCAAAGACCTCTCCCCCTGACATATCAGAATAATCAGTCTCCCCTTCTGTGTCTGACCAAAAAACTTTAGTTTTTTTGGCAAATTGCACAGTCTTCATTGAGTTATTTCGATTGGATCGATGATTTGATGATGACTTATTAAGGGTTCTTTGGGATCGAAAATTTGCTTCACCTTCGAGACGTAACTTCTCGTCATATTCTCGGACCTGATGTCGAAATTTGTAATTTCGAGCATAATGATTAGCTCAGTTACAAATGTAGGAAGTTTCTTTTCTGTCTAAATCTAGAAACCTTCCCCTTTTTGGCAAATTTAGATGCTGCTGGTGATGATTTCGGGTTGCCTACCTTCTAAATTTTCTATTATGATCTTCAACACGAGCTGCTAAGCCAGAAAGATCGCGCGAGTCAATTTTTTCTTTCTCTTCAAAAAATTTGTATTGTATCTAATTTTTCTTTTTTGGAGAGATTAGGTTGGAGGTCAAGAACAAGTTTCGCTTTATCATAAATTTCAGGATCAAGGGCTTCTAAAAGAAATCCAAAAGACTCAATTCTATGTAGGCAGAAGAATTCTCTTTATCAGCTTCCACTAATTTCTTACACATGTCCTTTAGTTGTACCCAGGCACGTATAATTGAAAGTCTTTTTTCTTTCTTCCAGTGTGTAATTTTTCTTTTAAGTTTTCGGATGTCCATTGACCTAACCCTTTTATACTCATTTTTTACGACAGCCCATTCAGTTTTGCTGCAAAAGAATCTATCAAATAGTTCTCGATCAAAGGAATTGAGAAGTTGCCTTGTAAAATACCTAGCAGATGCGTCGTGTTTCTCAAATTAGTCTTTTATTTCTATATTCAACACACATTTCACCTTGGAAGAAGTGCTTTCTCCAGCAGGTAATGCTACTGTTGCAAATTCTTCAA
Organism: Oidium heveae; assembly: GCA_003957845.1. NCBI lineage: Eukaryota > Fungi > Ascomycota > Leotiomycetes > Helotiales > Erysiphaceae > Oidium > Oidium heveae. The sequence continues at coordinate 91,851 of QVIK01000043.1, read as the reverse complement.
GTGTTTTTTGAAAAACATAGAGCTAACCTAGGATTTTAAGCCAAAGTTCATGATTTCGATAAAAATTCTCTGGAAATTTTTATCATTAAGTGGAGTGACAGAGGGTTTGGGTAAGCTGCCTAAGTAATCTTCCCTTATTATGTCGATTTTTGGGGGAGGGGGGGGGAGGGGGGGGTTAATTTGAGATAAAGAAAGCTGATAGTAGTATTCGTGCTGATGAATGTGTAAATATAGAGTAGAAAATATGAGAAAAAGCGTTATTCAAGACGAACTATAGAAGGAAAATGATGATTATGATATGAAACTTCGAAACGAAATAACCGAAAAAAAAATATAAACAAACAAACAATGTAAATAATAGTCAAACTAAAATCTAAGGAAACGATTTTTTTTTTCTTGATATGAATATGAATTTAAAGTAGAAAAAATTTATTTTAAAAATTGCCTCTAGTGGCTGCTAATTATTTCGAGTGATTTCTTCGAGTAGCTGCGAGTTTGATTGCCAAAGTTATAGAGTTAATCTTGCTCCGGGCTCATAACCTATTAAATTTATGACTTCACCGGTAATAAACATAGAAGCTCTAGAGTACTCAGTAGCTTGGATTCAAAGGTACGTTCCTAATTCCTCTCTTTCTAGGATAGTTTTTATCTGTCATCATTAAGTCTTAAAAAAGAGAGATTGCTGTTGAAAAGCGTAGCTAAGCTCTCAAAAATCGTAACCGATCTTGTGTCTTGACTGTCACGTAACAAATATGGGCTAGCTTAGCCCCACTTAGTGACTTTCTTGGATGTGTCTCACTGGTCACATGCATTCTCGTTAATTAATTTTCTACCGGTCTCTTTATTGCTATTTTTTATTCTATGGTGCTCTAAATTGTCATGATGATTTCCAATATTGGCATAGCCTATTAAGGAGACCTGGGGGGTTTTGTGTAAATAAATAAGTTTTCCTTCATACTTTACAAATCTTTAGATCTCTGTCTTGTTGTTATTCTTATTGTTAGATTACAATCTTATTCTTATTCTTGTCCTTAGTCCTGTCTCGTTTTGTCTTGTAACATATATCTAGCTTATCCTCATGATCTATACTCGTACTCGTCTTGTCCTCTGTCTTCGTCTAACTAATTGTCACCTGGGGTGATCGAGTAACTCACATATTTTGAATTGTCCTTTTGGCTAGTATAGCAGATTATAACTTAAGATCTGCCGGTGTAGAGGACAGAAGGGTGTTGGACTTAGTTTTGTGGACTTTTAATTTGTCGCTCCGGTGGGTAGCACATATTGAACGGCGACGAGGACCTTTCGTACCACTGCTATAGCGTTTTATACTACATGTAGATTTGGCTAAACTTTGTCGCCACCTTTAAGACTTTCTTATCGGCGGCGCTCTAAATCTCCATTTTTCTCATTCTACTGTGGTGTTGATGCTACTGTAACCTGAGTAAAGCCCTATGCGTTTTTTAACTTTTGTTCGTATTTCTTTCCATTGATTGCTCTAGGGTGGAGATGAGGACTTTATGTTGGTGCAGGCTCCATTAACGGCTCTAGATTTTAGCCACCTCTCGTGAAGAATAGGCTCATTCCTCCAATAGCTTAATTTGAGCGTGTATTTAACGTAAATTATGCTAAAAGAAGCAGATTCATCCGGTCATCTCGATTCCTAAATTTCAACCGATGAAATATTGATTAATTCCTGTTTTAGTGAGCTGCAGAGAGTTGACATAGAGTTTCTTTGGAAAGGGGCAGTGAGTAGCAGTCAGGGAATATTATTGCGTTAAGGTCCTAGTAATCTGAACCAAATTGAAGCCAACCACTGTATTTCTTTGCAATTAGGGCCGGGGCTGCTACTAAAGAACTATTGGAGCGTATCTACCCCTTCTCAAGAAGATCTGTCACAGTCTTTCTGAATACAAAGCGCTTACCCCGAAATGTAAATTATAGGAGTGCCCATGATGATAAAGATTTCCCACCTTCCAGGAGTAGATTGATTGCGTGTTCAAGATTTCCTCTAAATGGAGATAGGTCATATGCATCAATTTCATCGGCAGAGGATGCGCAAAATCTCTAATATGTTCCGGCTACAGTTCTTGAGCTTCTTCCACCAAAAAGCTTTGGCTTACTCTGACGTGCTTTTCTAATCTCCTCAATTGTTATCTTACATATTGGAACAGATTTACTCTTAGAAGCTAACGTCTCCGACGCTAGACACCACATATTGACTCGCCATCGTTTCTCAAATTTAGCTTTTGATCCCTAGAATTTATTATGGCGTCTCGATCCTCAAGTCATTCTTATCTGAAGTCATCTTGTGGGTGCCTGACGGAACGAAATAAAGTCAAATTTTTGGCCTGTGATATCCATCTAAATATATAGATATTTATCTAATAAAACTAGTGATTGGCCTGTTTTCAGAAGAGCTTTCTGCTGTTTCCAGTACTCCAGAGGAAAAATTAATGAACGGCAGGTTAAGTCGAGTTGAAAGGGTGTCATCAATGATGCCAAAAAATAGACATTCATTATGAATTAAAGCTTGCAACACCAGTAACTCATTTATCAACGCATTTATTAAGACAGATTCTGCATTCATTTTCTGGTCTCTGATAATACTACCCTCTAGCTCCTAGTCGCGAATATGACTACGAGCGACTAGTTTCCCGGTAATTCTGTATCCTCCTATGAGTTTTCTCCATTCTCAATCTGGTACCCTGAGGGTACAATCTCTGGCAAAGTTACAGAGTTTACCCCAAGTCCTTTTTTTCGGTCTGCAAGCAGGCAAAAGTGGACACCTGTTACTAGCGCACCCTACTTGTTCACACCTAAAACGCTGACCCTCTCTTCCCAACTGATCAAATTAAATTGGACTTTTGAAGGTCTTCTTACCGTCTATCTTTTCTTCTCCCGGATTCAATTTGGTAGAGCGATGTGATTTTTTCCTCTTAACTTATTATTAGATTTAGAATATTACCTTAAGCCAGAATATAGGGATTGGCACTTAAGTGTGAATATATACTGTGTGGTAAATATGGTCCATTTATTGACTAACATACTTTGATGATAGGACTGACTACATGCAATTCATTTAGATGAAATGGTATGCATTACTATAAATGGACTTATCACTAAATGTCACAAATAGATTTCGGAATATCTACATAACTATCCAGGAGCTAAAACTAAGCTATTTGATAACTTTTTAATTGACTGGCCTGCTTGATCTTCTATGTCGATTTGGATCTCCATTTTTGGTCGGTTCTTATTGAGTCCTTCTAGTAGATTGCAGGCTTTACATATTCCTTGACTTGACATGTAACCACATTTGCTACAGCTTCCAAGAATCTGACGGAAATGTCTCTTTGGGATTTTCTTGCCAGATGAGAGTTCCTTCCTGGTCTCTTCTGGAACTTTAATTTTCATATTATTACTACTTGAAATTGAAACAACTTCAATTTCTTTGCTAGATAGTAGTTCGCTTTCTCGTAATTTTTTCTCCATTTCAACCATCTCACCTCCGTTTGTTCTACCATTCAAGCCTCCACAGCCACCAACATTTTCCTCATCGATATTATCGGTAGCCTGGGGTATGTTTTGACTTTGACAGAGAGGATTGCTTGAAGACTCTTCAGAGATAAGTTCTGACATGTCCTCACCACTACGAATCACGTCCAATATTGCACTAGGTCGCACACGTTCTAAGTTCTTAATTAATGACCTAGCGCTGCCTCTGAATGCCTCTGGACTGTAGATACATTCGGTGGTAAAGTAATCTAACTTCTTGTGATGTGCATAGAGGACTATTTCCTTCTCGTATGCATACTTCAGTGGCTTACTCCTTCGGACTTCACTCGATCTATCACCAGTGATTATATTCGTACTTCGTGCAAGGCGAGGTAAATCTCCACGAAGCAGGTTCATGATGATAGTTTCAGCAAGGTCATCTGCATTGTGACCAGTCACAACATGATCTATTCCAAGCATTTTTGCCCCTCTATCCAAAGCTTGCCTTCGAAATACTCCACAATATGTGCAGTTTCCTTTTTTCCCAATAGCCTCTACCACTTGATCCATGGTCCAGCCATATAGTTCATCATATCCTACAATCTTAAGGGGCATTTCATATTGTATCGCATTTCGTTTAACTGTTTCCAGGGAATCATCTCGGTAGCCTTTAATGCCTTCATCTATGCTGAGTAAAACTAGATCTAAGCCATAGTGATAGCGCTCATTGAGTGTTTTCAGAACCGATGCAACTACCGTAGAGTCTTTCCCACCTGATGCACCAATTGCAACTCGGTCTCCTGGTAAGAATAATTTTGCGGTAATGATAGTTTGGTGGATTTCTTCTTCGAAAATGAAAATGAAGCAACTTTTACAAAGTTTTTGATAATTTTTTGACCTAACTACCAAAGCTCGCGCATTTTCACAAATCTCACATTTAGCTGGTGGCATGTTGGCGACGAAATTTCTATTGAATGTTTTTATGTATTATATTGCGATGCGGTTCTATCGGACCTATCAAAAACCGTTGTATAAATAGTTTATCCGAGATTCCGAAATCCTTTGTTTGACGCCTTAAAATTATTATTCGGCGTGGCCACCTCGAATAAGCTTAAAAATGACTCTGTTGTTGTGCATGTATTTTAAGGAATCACTCCCGACCAAGACTCTTGATGAAATGATACACAACTCGCAAAGAGGAGGAAGTATTAGTCCCAAAAGAATGCACCTAAGTCCATCCAACCTTTATCATTGTTAACCTCTCAGATTGATCTTGAAGGTAACACCAGAAATAGTCACCACGTACGCCAACGTTAAAAAGGAAAATTAATCCCCACTTCAAAGTAACTCTACAATCTTGCACGTTCAGCTACACCTCCATCGCCTGACTTCAATCTTACTAACTCCACCGAATCTGATGAATTGACAAATCGACCTTGTCAAATGACTTAACCACTCTGAAACAAAGCCAAAGAGTACCATCCGAGATCAAGAATGCCTAAAACCATTTAAAAATTCAAAAAATGTACTTTTAATTCTTTGCGGGGTTGTACATGTCAATTGTTGATGATCTGAGATCTACTATTTATTTATTTACTTATTTTATTAAGTTCATTTATTATTCCGATTTGGTGCCTCTAGGGCCCACGCGAGTGGCTAGTCCACATTATTTACATAGGAGGAAACCTTTAGGTAAAAACCTCCATATCTATCTGATAATGTCTGTGTCATTAAGAAAATTTTACCTACCGAAAGTGCACTCATACTGTTATGCCCAGTGTGGGTTACGTCTCATCTCTTTTGTTTCCTCTATTCTTGCCTTTGACAAACTAAGGTTTCATCTTCTATAGAAAGTCAAAATTGTTCGAGTCATCCTTCTTTTGAATCCACTTCGTGATCTAGCGATATCTTCGGAGCTATTCATCATAGCTTTGAAGGACCTATCATTTGCCTTACACAGTATGTCATCTCTGCCTTTGGCCCACTTAGAACAAAACATAATCACATGTTTTAGATTTTGGGATAGAGATCCACAGGGGCATTGTGGGCTTCGTACTCCTGGGACTCTTCTACGGTAAAAATAAGAATTGAGCCCGATGTGCTCTGTTATTAATTGCTTGGCTATACTGCTTTGGGCCTTACTTAGGCTTCGATGGAGTTCGGATGGTGTTCCTCTATAGTTCATCTTTTTTCTGTTTGATTTTCTATCTAAAAAGAGGTTAGCTGCTTTCTATATTTCAGGGTCTGTAGATGCTCGGTAGTTGGAGCGCTGCACGCGTCTTTGATTTGCCCAGGAGTTTGCCCATTCCTGATTTGCCGCAATCTTACCCGCCTTTTTTTTTGCATTTTGAGAGTCAGTACCATCTCAAAATATTTCCTACTCAGCTGTCATCATTTTGAATTTTAGCACGTTTTTCGTCCCTACGTATACCGAGCTGAGTTATTTTTCGCAGGCAGTTATTATTGTCTATTGAGCTGGTAGTCTTTTCAATAGCCCGGCATATTGGATCCTCTGTTGCTTTAAATAGATTTCTATTGGGAGACTAGAAGTTTCGTGTTCTAACGCTCTACTACTGGTAGATTTGTAAGCTCCAGTGACTGCTTTCAGACATTTTCTTTGAGTACTTCTCAAGGGCTTCACAATCCTTTCGGGAATTTTACCGTTTAGTCCAGCTTCGGCCCATATCGGAGATCCATACGTGAGAGTTGGTCTTACTAGCGTGTTGTACAATAACTTAGACTTGTGGAATGTTGCTTCCCAAGTTGATTTTGCAAGCCTATTCAATGTCCGTATTTGTATTTCGGCCTTCCACTGTACATTTTTTATATGAGCGCCCCAGTTAAATTTAGGGTCTAATTGAATCCCAAGGATTCGTAGAGAAAACTGTTGGTTAGTAAGATGGCTCTGTATGATTATGGGAGCTTTTAAGTTGTATTTTTTCCTCGCTCTAGAAAAATGCATCAACTGATACTTATTGGGTGCGAATTTGACTCCATGGGTTTAAGCCCACGACTCACATTTCTCATGTAGCTGCGGAAGTTTCTGACAGTTTTCTTCTGTTATATCTGACCAGGTTATTATATTCGTATCATCTACGAACTCTACAGCTGAGGAAGTTGTCGTTTGAAGGGCTGGATGTAGTGTGCTAGCAAAAAAGAGGAAGAGAATGGGTGAGAGGGAAGAGCCTTGTGGAATTCCAGTATTTGTCTGTATTTAGTCTTCTTTCAACGAACCCAGAACTATAGCAGTAGTTCTCTCTTTTAAAATGATTCAACAAAGTTTGTGATCCAGCTTGGGATTCTTTTTTCTATTAGATTGTGGATAAGTCTCTTGTGTGATACATTGTCGAATGCCCCAGAGATATCGAGGCTGAGGATCGACGCCACTTTTTTTTATCATTGCCTCAGATAGAATGAATCTGCTCTGTTAGAAGTTCTAGGGCAGTAAGAGTTGAACTCTTTGATCGGGCACCCATTTGTTCCTCAGGAAGAACCCATATTTTTCGGCAGCTTTCGCGATTCGATTCGCAACCAGTTTTTCTAGGAGCTTATCCATCGTGTTAAGGAGTGCTATAGGTCTGTAGGCCTTTGCCGTATCGTACCTGGGTTTCCGTGGTTTCCGGAGAATGACTGTAATAGATCCTTTAAACTTTTGGGGATGATATCCATGCGAGAGACATGCGTTGAATAGATCTTTGAGGATTATGCTCAGGATCTTCCGAAATTGTTTAAGTAGTCGGTTTGGAATTCCGTACGGGCCTGGTGCTTTATCGTTAGGAAGTTTGCTTATGGCTTCTTCTATTTCCGCTTCTTCAATATAGTTGGAGATTGGCTCTGATATTTCAGGATAAATAGCACCTTGAATATCCCCAAGATCGGCGGGAACAGGGGGAGGGAAGAAGTGTTCAGTACTAGCCTTGGCTTTGTCGATATTATGAATATGAAATTTCCCCGATGCATCGATAATATCCGGGATTTGTGGTGCTCGGTGACTCACGTCCGCCTTTGACGCGTGGTTGTTTCAAGAGTCTTCCCACTGCTGGAAAGCTGCTATTTTCAACATATCTTTCTGTTTACGTGTGTCGTCTTCTTTTTCGCTGATTTTCATACACTCTGCCAGGTCGTCTCTTTTATTCTTAGCGCGAACCGTATTTCTTCCGCACGCGGACTGCTTGATATTCTCCAACGCATATTGTAACGTCTGCTGGGCCGGTTGTTTCTCACAAGATCTGGCGTGATGGATACTCCTTTGCTTCAAGTAGATATCAATGGGGAGAGTCGAGGTCTCGTGTTCGAGCACTCTGCTGCTGGTCGAGTTATATGCACCTGTGATCAGCTTCAGACATTTTATTTGTAGGCTTCGGAGTGGTTTGACTATCCTTTCAGGAATGTTGCCCTTTGGTCCGGTTTGGCCCCAGATCGCGGATCCGTACGTAAGTGCCGGTCGCACAAGCGCGTTGTACAACAGCCGTGACTTCATAAAGTTAGCTCCCCACGTCGACTGAGTTAGTCATCTCATAAACTGTACGTGTGTTGCGGTCTTTACGTTGATGCTTTTGATGTGAGAATCCCAGTTGAGCTTCGGGTCAAATTGGATGCCGAGAATGCAGATGGAGTCCTGCGGTTTCTATATGTGTGTTTGGATCCCCATGGGTGCGGTGAGGTTATGCCATTTCCTAGCTCGAGAGAAGTGCATCATCTGTTATTTTTCCGGCACAAATTTGACCCCATGGCTCTTGGCCCATACAACACATTTGTCGTGCAACTGTTCTAGATTACGGCAATTTTGTTCAGTTAAGTTGGACCATGTTAGAATGTTAGTATCGTCCACGAAGCCCAGCGCGGACGACAATTCTGTCGGAGCATCGGGAGCAGTGTGCTCGCGAAAAATAGAAAGAGAATAGGTGAGAGAGGGAAACCTTGGGGTATGCCTGTGGGGGTGGTGATCTTATCTCCTTGGAAAGAGTCAAGCACGACAGATGTAGTCCTTCTTTCCAAAAATGATGCTGTAAAGTTAATAATCCATTAAGGTATGCCTTTGGTCCTCATGTTGTGAATGAGTTTTTCGTCGGGCACGTTATCAAATGCGCCGGAGATATCCAGGCTTATAATGGATGCCGCGCGTTTCTTGTCTTCCCCCCAAATGGTGTGGATTTTCTCTGTCAGCAGCTCTACCGCTGAGACGGTGGACCAATTGGGGCGCGCTCCCATCTGCTCTTCCGGGAGGAGGTTATGTTGTTCGGTTTCCTTCGAGATCGGGTTGGCCACTAGCTTTTCGAGTAGTTTTGCGATAGTTATAAGAGAGCGATGGGCCGATAGGACTTTGGGGTGTCATAGGATGGCTTTCGTGGTTTTTGAAAGAACAATAGTGAAAGACTTCTTGAAGCATGCTGGATGATATCTGTTCAAGAGACAGCTGTTGAAGAGATCTGTGAGTACCTTGGCGAGTGTTTTCCTGCAGTTTTTTAACATCCAATTTGGAATACTATCGGGGCCGAGGGCTTTTTCGTTCGCTAGTTTTCCCAATGTCCCTTCGACTTCGTTCTCGGTGACCATGACGGTTATGGTGTCTATTTCTGGCGGATAGTGTGTGCCGTTGATATCCTGGATGTCGGCTTGAACGGGTGTGGGGAAGAAATGTTGTGCCATTACCTTGACTTTGTCTTCATCTTTAGTGTGAATGATGTCTTCGCTATCTTTAATATCTGGGATTTGAGGGAGCTTATTTATTGCTTCGGGGGTTTTCTTGGCCCAATTGGTTAGTTTCTACAGTTTAGACGGGTCGCTTGTTGTCTCAGAGACCACTGCTCTCCATCCGATGTTCTTGGCTTTCTTGATTCGGTTTTTCTTCCTGATCGAGGCTTTTTGGTATTTAATCCAACTCTCTCCGGTCCGATGCATTTTCCAGTGGCCAGTTTAGTTGGGCATCTACTATCCCATGCAGTGTGTTTTCTTCCACAATTTGAGCATCTAGCGTCTTATTTTCCCTTGCAGTCTTTGGTGCTATGATCTCCTGCACATTGTCTACACTTCGGTCCCAGTATGCACATTTTGGCGATGTGGCCGAACCTTTGACAGCCGAAGCTTTGTGTCGTCCGGAATCTCGATCAAAAAATCTCTGTCGATTTCAACTCGTCCTTCCACATGATTCCTTTGGTGATCGCTTGGTCAGCATACTCTGGCTTTTCGAACTAAACTATCTAATAACCTGCTCTCTTTTTAGAATCTTTATTTTTCTTGAACCATTCTGCTCTTAGGATCTTAATCCATGGCGTGTATGCATCGCTCGTATCTTGAAGATCTTTGAGGTGGTTAGAGTTCTCTGGCTTGAAGGAGAATGGCATGCCATGTCCTAGTACTTGATAGTTGTCACTTGTTACCTGTGCTGTTGTAGCCAACTTTTGTATCCAATCCTTTTGCCTCTCTCTTATTTGTTGAGTGACTGCCTCGGCGTAGTACACTTTTACCTGGTCGTTAACCAAGTTGACAGTGGAAGAACGTCATGCTATTCTCTCTTTGGGTCAGGCTGGTGTAAAGAATACTGTAAAAGATACCTCTTTCACATCGCGATATATCTTGCTGTCATGTAGAAATTCAATATGGTCATCAAAAATTGAATTTAGCCAATCAGAGCTTAGTGGGTGAGGGGTCTCTTAAGAAAAGTGAGTGATCTCTATAGTTTTCTCTTTATTTACTTATTTATTCTTTTTAGAGTCCTAGGCAAACGCAATGATGACTACTTTGGATATAGGACTGGCGGAGCCGGTAGTTATTATAGCCTCAAGCATGCCCTACTTGTTCTCGCCCGCTATTTACATGAAATTTTTATGAAAGAGGTAGCAAGAATAGCAAAGGGAAAAGAAAAAGAAATAGTATCAGTGTCAGTCTAAAATTTTCACATAAAGTTTTAACCCACTATTCACCGTTTTGGCGTATAATTAATTACTCTCCTCGTACCCAGCAGAGGATGAGGCAGACATTTTAGATTTTATTTACGTGCCTTCGACAACGAATAAAGTGGGTAGGAGTGGTCTCCTATTCACAGACGCATTCAAGGTCTCCATGAATCAAGTGACGATGATAAACCAAGAAATAATTGATTAATGGATTAAGATGTGAGTGTCCTTCTGTTTCATCTACGCGTCTCCCTCATCCAAGCGAGTGATTCTCTTAAATTAATTGTCTTAATAAGATGAAAAAAAATAACAGACCAGCAAAAGTTGTCATTAAATATAGAATTCTTACATATTATCAAAGGATATAGAATATAGGATTTTTACAGTATTTTTAGGATATTTTAATGGATAATAAATATGCGATAAAAAACTGTTCAGATTGAATCTTGGTGGGTTTCAGTTGAATAAGAAAATAAAGTATTGTTGTACAGGAAACAATATAAGATAGTCTTTTCACATTATTTTAGAATGTCCTGATTGGTCCCAAACGCCCAGGCGGATACTAAGTTTGTGGCCAATGAAGGCTGAGTTCAACTACTTATAAGGCCCATTATAACTGGTAAAGATCTCAAGACACAACCAGGGATAAATTGTCGTAAAATTAGTCGGGTTGCCGTGTTGGCGGCAGGTGCTTCGGACAAACCATTTATGTGCCGGTAATCACATGATCGTAACTAATTAAGCGAGAAAATATCAAGATACACAAATACAACGAAAAGATCTTTTCAGCAGAATAAAGGTGAATCAGAACCTACCGCCGACTTTTTCAATACTTCGGAGTACTAACAACGCAGTAAATCGACCAAAATGGTAAGAATTGTAGTACCTTTATTTATCATGAAAGCATCACTTCACTACCAAAAGATTTTAATTTCAAAATACTTATCTTTGACCTGAGGGTATTGATAAACGATGGCTTGAGCTTTCTGTGCAAAAAATGCCAGTTCTGTCTCTTTAGAGTATGAAGATCATTAGTGAACCTATTCGCTAATATCTTCTTTCTCAATGATAGCCTCCTAAATCTGGAAAAAAAGCGGCCCCTGCTCCGTTTCCTCAATCTAAAGCTGGATCAAAAAAGGTTACCAAGGTATGCTATCCTTCCTTTGTAACCATTTATCTACTCTAATTTGATTAAGAATCCTTTGCTTGAAAGACGGTCTCGCAACTTTGGTATCGGTCAAAATATTCAACCAAAGAGAAATCTCTCTCGCATGGTAAAATGGCCAGAATATGTCCGTCTTCAGCGTCAGAAAAAAATTCTTAACCTACGATTAAAAGTCCCACCTGCCATTGCTCAATTTCAAAATGTCCTCGACCGAAACACTGCTGCAAAGACATTTTCTCTTCTCAATAAGTACCGTCCTGAAGGTAAGGCCGAAAAGAAGGAGCGTCTCCTTAAGGAGGCTACTGCCATTAAAGAGGGAAATAAAGAAGACGTGAGTAAGAAGCCATACACAGTGAAATATGGTCTCAACCATGTGGTCGGCTTAATCGAGAACAAGAAAGCCTCTCTCGTAATCATTCCAAACGATGTTGATCCTATCGAGTTGGTTATTTTCTTACCAGCTCTTTGTCGGAAGATGGGAGTTCCCTACGCAATAATTAAGGGAAAAGCTAGACTTGGTACCGTTGTACATAAGAAGACTGCGGCCGTATTAGCATTAACTGAGGTTCGATCCGAAGACAAGTCCGAGTTATCAAAGTTGATTCAAGCTATAAAAGAGGGCTACTCCGAAAAATATGAAGAAGCCAAACGTCAATGGGGCGGTGGGATAATGGGAGCAAAGGCTAATGTCCGCATGGAAAAGAAACAGAAAGCTCTTGATTCTGCTATAAAAATATAGTTAATCTCATTTTTCCTGATATCAAGATAATAAATCCTCGAAGATGATCTATTATCGACTTTCAATAATACCCTCTAAATTTCATAATTTTTTTATCCTAATACTATAATTCACCGATATTTATCTTCAGAGGAAACGACAGTAGTTGAAGGGCGCCCAACATTTTTATTACTCTCCGCAATTGTCATTGATTAAAACATATTTTTGGTAACACACCTATTATCGAACATGCTTTTTAGAATTGTAATGTGAGAGTGATTTAGCGAAATCGGTACACGTACCATCATCCATTTTGCTTCTACTGAGCCATAAGCTGCTGAAGTGATACATTTATATGATTACACACATAAATAAGACATTCATACTCTCATATTTGATGGACAGACCACAGTCACCTCGGGGCCTTCGATGACCCAGCTTTCGGTAGGTTACATAAACTCATCTATATGAAAAAAATACGTATAACTATCAAATAACTTACAGATAAACATAAAGAAAAATACCTCCAATACTTAGCATTGGAAATCTCACATCTTTCTCTTGTGGAGGCCTACTTAAAACGAGAAAGCTCTCGATGGTCATCAAGTCTAGGAATCCTAGTCGAGAAATTATTAATGCCTATTATTACTAACATCATTCAGGTTACTGAAGCAACTCAAACGCTAAGAAATTTTTTGATCCAATTCATTTCAAAATAAAAGCCGAGTAGTCCAAGGACGACTCAACGATATTTATAACGGTCAAATAGCTTTCAATAATTAAGACAGAGCGGCGTTTCTAGCAGCTAAAATAAAACCCTATCCTTGAGATGACTGCAACTGTAATCCCCCTTTTCCACGACAACTAAACCTCATAACACACCATATAATTCATAATAAATAAAACTAATATCAAACAGCAGTTAATGAATGATTGTAATTTTGCCTATACGGAATGTAAATGGTGGGCTAAAGAAATCAGAATCGATGTCACGATAGGTGCTGAATGTCTAAGATTAAAATGTTATTGAAATTTGAAAGTGACTAGCAGTGACTATTGGTAATTGGTAACTATTTATGATTGATAACTTTGAGTGAGTGATGGAGGGTGATTGGAGACCAGGGACTTTGGGCTGATAACTAATGGCAGCCAAGGATATCAAGGAAAATCAGAATATAAGAATTAGCAGCAACGATACTTTTAACTAGTGATATGGGTATAGGTCACTGGTTAACGAACTTATGGCGTTTCGAACCATAGAAAGCTAAGCGTAAGGACTCCATCTAGTCCAAACTACGTCTTACTTAGATACAACTTAATCTCCTCAGAATTCTAAATGTAGGGCCAAATACATCATCGTTCCAACAACAGAAATAGGCTTTTGTATCAATGTCTAGCTAGATGATGACTCTTGACAACTCTCTTCATCGGCTTCACTTTTTACTATTTTTAGCCTTATCTTTTATTAATCCTGGGGTCATCGGAGTTCACGGGAATATGGACAGGTGGAATAGAAATAAAAGATAGAGATCGATGTACATGGGATTTATATAAAACAAATCGGGTGTAAATATCAAAGCCCTGATAATCGACAGTGTTGCGGTATATGAGAAAACGAGGAATGAGCTTGAAAAAAATGGTATAAAGTTGAAGCCGTCACCCTTTCATTCGTTGCATCAACTTGCTGTATTTGAACGATTGAGCAGAACTCTTTCAGAGCTGGCAAGAATTATGGGATATGGAAAACAATTTGCTTAAGTCACTTTGGGGAAAGCAGTACTGTATACCGCTTAGATCAGAAATCTAAGCCCCAAAAAAGTATAAGATAACACAACTCCCATAAAAGACTTGACTGGAATTCTACTACCAAACAATTCTATAGATCGAGAATTTGGAGATGATTTGTTTGTGTTTTAGGAATTACTAAAATCGAAAATCGAAGCGAAGCAGAGCAAAGCAAAGCAAAGGTACGAAAAGTGGTTTTCACTAGTTTGAAGACGGACCTTAAGGAAGTAAATATTATGATCCCAATACGAGAAGGATCAGAGTTTCTCGGAATTATAATTTTACGCCAAGTCAAAAGATTGGTATTGAATTTAGAGATGCAGATCTTACAATGACTAAGCCTAACATAAGAACAGATCGTTCATTTATCATGGGAGAGGCCTCCTACAACTACAGTTAGCCCTCCCATATCTCAGTTTCTCAAAACTTAGATCCTCGTATAACTTAGGGATTTTGATTGAACCAACTCGACTCAATACTGGTAACTTCTAACTTTGATAAATTTACTAAAAATAAAGTTATCCGAGGAGGGTTTTTTACAACAATAGAGGCGGCCTTGTCACAGTTTGTTCCCTAGCTTGACTAATTTGGCTACTTTGACTTCTTTACCATCAAATGGAGCCAGAGGTAACTAACTAGTATATTTGGAAGGGAGCGGATAAACTGCCCGTAGTTTTTGATCAAAGGAACCACTAAACTAATGTCCATGATGGAATAATAAATAGTCCCGCCAATCAGATTTCCGTTTCACACCATCATATACGGCTGGATAGTTTACCACGGATGCACATCCATTTGGACCACTTACCTTCAGTTTGAGATTTGGTGCGATGCGTGTACCACTAAAAAATGGTTCAATCAGACCAGAGATTTTATCCAATACTATCTTTTTGAACTTATTCCGTGGAATTGCCTAAAAGCTATCTGGCATTGCAGTAGGAATTTCTTTTACTAAAAGATCTAGATTCTTAAACGAAACTTTGAATCTGTTAAGCCTTAAGTCTTTTTTGTCACCCTCCATTAAATGGACTACGTTATTGAATATCTATGCATCGTCAACTGTATCTATATTTGCAAAATCAAATTGTTCATAACCTCAGAGGTATTCTAATTCCGGCCTGGCTATGACTGCCCTAGACCTTATTTCATCTACTTTTTCCAGGCTTAGGCGTGTGTGATCTGACTTCTAGTTCAAATAGTCCACAGTGAAGTGTTACACCATGAACTAGCTCTCTTCTTGTTTTTGATAGAGAAAGAGTGTTGTTCTGATATTTGTTGAAGTTGATTCTGACGTGCTTCCACTCAACTGGCCAGAATAAGCTTCGATTTACTAATAATTTATTGATGTTTCTTAACACTATTGTACATCCAGTGAAATGGCTTAACAATACTCCGTATGCAAATATGTTATCGTGAACTAAAGATTGAACGTTCAGATATAAATGCTGACAAAGATACAATATTCTAGTTGGCGGGACAATTCATTACTCTATTAATAACGTTAGTTCTACGGCCTACCGGCAATTTAACCACTCTCACTTGTAATTAACGTTTTTAAGGCAATTTATATTTGGCCCACCAGCCAACCCCCCTGTTTATACCCCAATCATTCTGACGTAAAATTTCCGATTGGCGGAAACTATAGGACAGACTAACACAGACTTGCCAATTCACGTTGCTAGGATAATTTATAATTGATTAAGTCCAAGCACCTACTATCCGTCCTACCCTATGTCGGCCAACGTGCATTAGTTCCATTATTTTGGTTAATTTGTCTTAGATCATCAAACTAATAGAAAACCACAAAAACATGCTATATAAATTTCAGAAGGTAATTTTATAAAATATCTAAGTCAATAACGCTTTACCAAATTGGGAATCGACCCATGTGACTTCCCAATTCGAACTTGAAAATCTGAGCTGAATCTCGTCCTGACCCCTCGCCGACCAGCACCTTTGATTTCAAGAACAATAACACAAAATTTAACAATCCTAACATTAAATTGAAACCATCCAATACAAACCAACTAGCTATTTTTCCAATGATTGCTACTTCCTTACTCTCAATATCGTATCGTTTTTTATGTTAACAACATGCTAAAATTTTAGTGTACTTTATTCTTAAATGTGAGTCTTTGTTAAATTTATTTTTCTCAACTGTCATATTTAACTTACCGAATCTCTCAACTAAAAAACATGACTGACTTTAAATAGATCTTACCAGAAATGAATTGACTTACCCTGGATAGGCGTTCAAACAATCAAAAGGAAATATTTTGCAAGTTGACAGCTAGTTCTAATAATAATATTTTACATAAATTTAAATAGAAATTTGAAAAGGTTTAATGTAATTCTTACTCATCTAAACGTGACGTGACGGTTCGAATATCTCCCCCTCTCTCTCTCTCTGTCTCTCTCTCTCTACATAGGAAAAATATTTTTCAATTATTAAACAGTACATCTAAGTGCCAGTGAATGAAACGCTCCTGGAGCCAGTTCAGAATCAAATAGGAAAGTAACATGCATTGATTCTCAATTGGGCAAAGCGCTGGCCGACGAGGGGTCAGGACGAGATTCAGCTCAGATTTTCAAGTTTGAATAGGGAAGTCACATAAGTCGATTCCAAATTGGGTAAAGCGCTGATGGATAGAGATAACGTATTACTAGGGAAGTTCAGCAGCTGAAGTTATATAGCCACCCCCTCTGGATTCTAAAATATTCTTTAAATGTGGAGAGCGTAGTTCAAATTAGGCTAGTAACAAAAACTAATGCACTTTGGCCGACATAGGGTAGGACGGATAGTAGGTACTTGGACTTAGTGATGTACTTGCAAATTACTAATTTTGATTCTCTTTTGTTTCCATTGTCCTACCCTACTACCACGGTAATGTTTTTACCCCCGATATACGCAGATCATATCCTCTCTTCAGGGGTATGCCCCTCCTAGCTTTTATTTAGCCAAAGTATAAATATTTTTGCCTGGTCTATTAGGCTATTTAGTAACTGCATAAGTTCCCCGCATTTTCAAGGATTGTACATAACTTTCTGGTTATGATTTTTGCCATCTCCAACTGTCAGCGCCTTAATTATCATGGTTGATTTACAGTTACAGACTCCAATAAATATTTTATCACTGGTAATAAGAATTTCATATAAGGTAAGTTAATCCTGCTCAGCATTCATAGAAAACTACTCGATACTAAATATACTTCATAGATGAATTCTCCTTAATTAACTCCTTCGACTCCTTCCTCGACGCCACGACATAAGACCTTAACCAAAGATTAATCATTACTAGAAATTTGACGGCCTAATGCTGTATTTTTTGAAATTTATGAGATTTTGCAGATTGACGGATTTCATAATGCAGGTTGGAGCTACAAAAAATAAATGATCATCTAAACGTATCACAAGTTCAAGTTGTTTATGCTTTGAAACATGGCACTGTAACACCACGAAGAAGATTAGTGGAAGACCATTAACCCTTTCACGGGAGGGTGTTGATGAAATTATTAAATTCATAACCTCATCATCTGTAAACTGGAGGATGACCTACCTTGAACTTGCCGCCGGTCCTTTTAGGGACTTTGGTGTTAGTGAGAGTGTGATCCAGAAAAAGCTTCAGAAAAGAGGTTTTAAGCGTCATCCAGCACATAAGAAGCCTCCATCATCACAAAAAACCATGAGAAAGCGTAGAGAATGGGCCGAAGACCATCTACATTGGATTTTTAAAGATTAGTCATCAATCCTTTGGACTAACCAAACTTGGGTGAAAGATGGGCTGCATTCGAGAGAGTGGGTGACTAGGAAGGTCTACAACATTTTTTTTCTTGACTTGAAATATGATAATGGACTAACTATCTACTAAAGTATAATGAAGAGTACCAAATTGATTGCATAGATTCTAATACTAGCAAAAGAAATGGATGGATGCTCTGAGGTAGCTTTTTAGGAGCAGAGAAGGGACCTTGTTTGTTTTGGGAGAAGGAGTGGGGCTCCATAGACTCCGAGAAGTACAGTGAGAAAATAGAACTTCTTACAGACGGGATGGTGTCTATGAGGCCCTGACTTACCGTCATGCGAACAACCTTCCTGCACACGCATGTGAAAATACGATGGAAGAGATGCAAGAAAGATCGATAATTCCAATCGATTGGCCTCCAAACTCTCCTGATCTCAATCCCATCGAAGTTGTCTGGGGCTGGATGAAAGACTACATTCAGCGGAATCATCCAAATCTGGATGGTAGAAGACAGCGCACGCATAATTCACTTCGAGAAATTGTTACGGAGGCATGGCATTCCGTGCCTACTGAATTTCTTATAAGACTACTTGAAGGATTACCTGCCAGGTGTCAGGCGATAATAGATGCCGGTGGAGGTTCAACCAGATTTTGATCTCTTTACAACACGGATAAATACCTTGAATCTTAGTGATTGGATGAAGTGTACATAAATTAGTCTTTAGTTACAATTTTCCATATTATAAAAGCTAGATAGTGGTGTAGAATAAAAAATAGAGCTGTTACATAAATTCTTATGTTGTCAATCATTATACAGATTAATCTTAGTTTGAAGAATGAAGGGGGGTTAAAAACATTCGGTCCTTTGAAATTCACCATAATTCGAGGTACCGCTAGTCCGGTCAGCCACCTGCCGACCACCTTCGCTTAAATTACGCAACTAAGTTAATTTGTAAGTGATCATCCATGAGACGTGATAGAAATATGATTCAAATGGTGCAATATTATCAACCTAACAAATATCAATTGTCCCCGATTTTATAAACGGATTATAAACATTCAAAATTAACCCAAAAAAGTTCGACCCACCTACCACCTTCCGACCAGCACTAAGCTTCATTGATATTCGAGTCTAGATTAAAGAACTTATGACTTGGTATCATATTTACTGAAATTTTTAAAAAAATTGATTTATTAAGCCATACAAAATTTCTGTTAATCAATTTAAAAATAATTGAAATCACCCAACTTTTATTTCTCTATAAATTCATGCAGAAATTGTAATGTTTTCTTATTTCAACATCTTACCATATCTCATATACCACGCTCAGGGATCGTGTAATGGGTATTGATCTTCCGAGGACTCTAAAGTCTTTGAAAAAGCAACGTATTTACTGAAGTCATACTTTTTTGTTGGCGTCATTTCAGGATCAAAGGATTCTCGAGGACGTTTTCGTATACTCGGTGGAGGTATGGGTTTTTGGGTAAATTTACTTCCAAGTCCTTTTTGTGGATTCCATAGCTTGAGACCTGCAGTTTCCCATCCAGCTCGAATTTGAGTGTCTGTAAGACGACGACTTCTCGCTTCATGGTAACAAGATAAAACGTTACGTTTCTTTAATGGCGCACCGTCGCTAATAGAAGTGAGGTTATTCGAGATTTCACGATACCGAGACTTTAGAGGCAAGAAACAAGTTAAATCTAAGGGCTGGAGAATATGAGATGTGTGGGGCGGTTCAAAGACAACGTTCGCCCGATTTAGTTTACACTCCCATAGGAAGTCAACGTTATCATGACTTCCATGCCCATCAAGAAGTAACAGTCTCCTTCGCGTCGGCACAGAAGGTGTTGTTTCTGGAACAAACACATCTCGAAACCAATTTTGTCCAATTCCGTTACTCGTCCAACTATTTGAAGACGTGGCGTAAACATAGTTGGGAGTCTTTTCCTCAAACCATGAGCACTGAAGATTTTCGCCTTTAAAAATAACAAGTGGGCATATTTTGCTTCCATTCATGGATATCGCTTCAATAACAGTCACCCATTCGCGTGTCTGGGGTACTTTCTTGTACGCCTTCTTCATGGTGACTGGAGCTAGAACTGTCGAGTTTGTACAGATACCAAGTGCCATCCATCCCTTGCTCGTCTACGTTCCAAATATCATCATCTTGGATTTCGTATCTTTGCTTTACGTCATTGAAGGTTTCATAAAATTGCTCTATAGCTTCGTATGTTGCACCTTCGACTTGAGCACTATCAAGGGTCGAGGTCATTGTTGTCTGTATTTGTGGGTTACGCTTAAGAAACCTCCTAGTCCACTGACTATCGAGTGGTTTGTCGTCTCCTTGGATTTGAAGAATTTTTATAGCCAATCACCATTCACGAACTTGATAATGACTTTGTGGATTTTTCAATGTCGCTAGTTCGATTATCCACTCACCTATGTATTGTTCCTGAACTGGTGATAGGCGTTGTTGACCAAACTTACTCGATGTAGCAGGATCACCCATCACACGATCCCTGAGTGTGGTATATGAGATATGGTAAGATGTTGAAATAAGAAAACATTACAATTTCTGCATGAATTTATAGAGAAATAAAAGTTGGGTGATTTCAATTATTTTTAAATTGATTAACAGAAATTTTGTATGGCTTAATAAATCAATTTTTTTTAAAAATTTCAGTAAACGTGATACCAAGTCATGAGTTCTTTAATCTAGACTCGTATCTCAATGAAGCTTAGTGCTGGTCGGAAGGTGGTAGGTGGGAGTGACTTTTTCAATTGGTAGACTACGGAATTAGGCTTGGGCTAAAGAGAGTTTTAAAATAAAACCTATTAAATTATAAATCCCATCAAGGTAAGCTCCCATTGGTTGGATGATGACTTACAAATTAGCTCAGTTGCATAATTTAAGCGAAAGTGGTCGGCAGGTGGCTGATCGGACTCGTGGTACCTCGACTTATACATTTTGTCAAGAAAATTCATAAAAGCAATGCATAAACTCTATTTCCATGTAGAACATACCTATCTAGGATTGGCGGCTCGACCAAAAACCCATGTCAGCCCCTAAGGGCAGAAACATTACCGTGGTAGTAGGGTAAATGAGTCTATAATTATGAAAGAATGAAAGACACGTAGGTGCTCTTTACCTACGGGCCAAGGGTAACATCTATGCTTCCTTTACGGCTTCGGCCCAGCAGCAATACATACACTAGCCATCGATTTATAATTAACAAATGATGGCTAGTCACATGTGGGAGGCTACGCGGGGAAAATCTCCAAAAATTACTAGGTATAGGCTCCCTCTCAAAAGGCCGTCTAGCGGGTCAAGAAATAATTACTCAATGTGAAGACTAGGGACAACTGGTGAAATTGACCATTTAATTGGCTTTTTTAGTCGGAATCTGTTATGCAACAATTTTTAGGACTCGTAGATTTGCAATTACCATCGCAGTATTGATATTGTATGACATAAATTACGTCACATATCAGCATTCGTTTATGCATAGCATAACTGCCCTTCGTTTAGCAATCCCATGTCAAGGGACCGTGAAAGATGTTTTTAAAAAATCTCAGTATCTAGTATCACAGTACATGGTATTTATCTGGCCTCGTTATATCACAATATCTCGTAGGATACCTACCGTGACAAGCATGCCCTTACTGTTGTTATACCCAAGCCACCGAATCGTTGAGCTTAAGCATATGGTTTACCGATTTTCGCTTGAAGATAGCTCGTCCCTGATTATTGGTGAGTCTAGATAGGTTCATAATGAATAGAATAATAAAAGTGAGGTTTGGATGTGCATTCCTTTGTGTGACTGTTTTGATGTGTTTTTTTAAAGCTGATTGTTACTATAGTAACGTAATCACGGGGCAGCTTAAGTAACTTCGATCCCCGCAAAGCTTAGCATTTTAGTTTGTATCGGTAAACTAAGTTATCCATGAGTTGATAGTACATGGATACGGGTCAGCCCCCACAGTTGGGTCATCGACTTGTTTAGAATTCGATTCTAGAGCTTGAATGGGTACAACTTCTATTTGTATCTTACTATCGCTAGAAATCTCCTATGGTGTAAACTTGCAATATTTAGTGTCTAAAGAATCTCGTCTTTAATAAGCTGTCAATGCGATTAATTCAAAAAATTTTCAAAAAATGTTCAAAGATACCAGTGCCTTCATATTGCTGTTGTCAACAGTTAAAGATCGTGTCTCAAGAGCATATGCATAGACTGAGCCTAGCATTAGAGGTTAAATTTTGAGATATCTTGAAACTGCATTAAAGTAAGTTTAAAAAGTTAACTAAGTAGAGCTGGTATATGTCCAAAGTTACATCGAGCTCACAGGAATTAACTTTTCTTCTTTGCTTAGGGGGGATGACCAGCATATATCTGTTTACTTTGAGTGAGCGCACATGGACCCTCTTGGCGCGATTATTCAGAAAAAAATGCTGGTTCGTAACTAAGTTCTCTCTCTCTGACAAATTTCGTTTGACGCAGATAACATTTGTTTTGAAGGGCTGCATAGAAAAACAAAAGTAAGGTTAGAGTTGAACCAATGAGGCGGAAATTATTCTTATTCTCTATCCGCGCTTGAAAGGAATGTGAGGAATGTGAGGAATGTGAGGACTGATTTAGCCAAAAGAAGTTGTCATGTGATCAAAAAAGAAGCAATAAATTACTAATCCAATTAGCCGCTAGTGGATGCATGCATGCATTGATTGGACCAGATTTAGGAAAGTTGCTTGATCCTTCTTGGCTGCTGGGGAGAGAAGAGTTGTGATTTTATATGGGGCTGATTTTACATCTTTTTTGTTCTGCTTCGGATATTAGAAATACAGGAGAGGCGAAGTGCGTGCCATTGAAACGTCATACTTGTGAGCTTATTCATAGTTTAACAGCTTGCAGATGCGCTCTTTACTTTGAGATCCATAAAAATACAGGGTCTGTGGCAATTTGCTCAAATTAATCAAGTCAACGCTTCAGGCTTGATTTTTTGAAAATCCATACATGATATACTTTTTTTTGCCACTGGTTATCTTGTTGCTTGATTTTTCTGTACAGGTATCTCAATGGCACGATACATGGAAGCCCTAACGTTTCTAACTCGTATGATGAATATTCATTATCAATTTCTGGCAGCACTAGGTTCATCTCAAGATCTGAGAGTTATCCTCTGCGCCACTTAAAATCAATTACTTAATACCTACAGCACCATACATGTTCTATGACTTGAGATTTTTGATTGTGCAATTCAAAGTCTCTCTGAATTAGAATCACTTTTAATGCAGTTAAATTATTCTGTAGTCAGAGCTTTTGGTATAAATATTGACAAAATTTGCTAGCTATCCTCCGTAGTTCTTTAATAATAATAAAAACATAAATGTATATAAATGGGTAGCTGCAAATGTATCCAGCTTGTTTCAAGCATCCAAGACGTCGTAGTATTTCAGCTCTTGGCTGGTGACGCTCTAAGCTAACAATAAACCATTGCAGTGAAGGAGCCTGCTTAATGAGATGATAGACTAGATTAATAGATTTGACTTTGAATTAGATTGATATGGTATTTGAAAGTCAGGTTTGATTTTGATATTGTAGCTATGCACGGTTTGAGCTTCAGGGGCTCATAGCTTTGAAGCACCGGCCATATCGCTTGATTAATTTTAGTTATGCAGGTACCAGGGCTTGGCACTGGTCCCTTGCACGTAATTTTGTAATTCTACTGCATTCATTTTTGCAGCCGGCAGTAGCGGGCTGAAAATCCAACATCCATCGTCGTGTTTGTTTATGGGGAATAGGCGCTCTTTTCCGCAGGTCAACCCAGCTCAATTCCCAAAGTTCGTCTAATAAGAAGATGACTGGGATTCATCGGGTACTATAGCTTAAAGTGAAGAGAGAGAAACATCAATAAATCTTTCGGCCTCTTTGCTTCTTTGTCAATCCATGTTAGCTCAGCAGGAATGAAGTTTCTATTTCGCTCTTGCGTTCCCCATCAAAACAAAAAATAATCTTTTAAAAATGTCCGTGGTAACAAATTTTGTTAGCTGCGAGGGGATATTCGGATCAATGGGGAGATACTACTTGCTAGTTAGCTACTCTTGCGTGTCTAATGTCCAGCATATCCTGTCGATAATTGGAATGCAAGGGGACACACTGGTTCACGAGAACAAAATGACTGATTACTTACTTGGTCGTCTTCGAAATACGCTAATATAGGGATAGACACTCCTTTGCAATGTTCGCATCTCTTACTAGGTACTAGCTAGATGTAGAAATAATCTTGAACCTTCGTGCTTTTCGTCTGAAATCCACAACACCTCTTTACACCGCTTACTTTTTGCCCACGAAATCTTGTAGATTGGTTTAAAAAGAACACAAACATACATAATTCGACACGACGTTATGAAAGCTAATATAGTAGACCCTCAGTAAGTAGCTGAAAGGCAATTACAGTGATTGGTCAAGAGCAGGGATTAGCTGACAGACAGGGATAGCATTCGATCGGCAGCTCTGAACAGATTTTTTCCCTTCATATTCCATATCCCGTCCATGAACCTTGACACCTCTGTGATAGTGGGTGGTCATTGCAAAATTTGCTACATTCCGTCAGTGTAAATACTATCAGTATCCCCCTTCCCAGTGCAAAAATGGATACAAGTACGCTATTATGTCATAAAGTTTTCTGTCCTATAACTACAAAGTCCCCAATCTTTTTATCTGTACCCCAAGCGAAGTATGAGGCTGTTACTTTCTATCACCGTCACCGCCGCCGCTCTTTCTTCTGGCCAAGTTCTTGAGACGCGACAATCAGATTGGCGGGTTGGACAAACAGTATCAACTAGCAGCGGACCAGTAACTGGTCACGATGCAGGTAACGACAATGTCTCAGAGTACTTGGGGATCCCATATGCAAAACCACCAGTTGGAGACTTAAGATTTGCTGCTCCACAGAAGTTTGAGGGCAGTGCTCCAATAATTGCTACTAAATTTGTGAGTTATTCGATGAAGCCTATTAGGAGGGCTAACATTTTTACAGTCCCCCTCATGCTATGCAAGCCCAGGCTCTAATGATACCGCTACTCCAGAAGAGCTTCTTAAAGCGAATCTAACGTCACAGGTAAAAGTAATTCAGACTATCTACACCGACAGAAATCAGCCAAGTGAGGATTGTCTATATCTAAATGTCTGGACAAAGCCGCAAGTTGGCGAAAGAAAGAAAGCTGTCATGGTTTGGATATATGGTGGCGCATTCACTTTTGGTAGCACTTCTATTGCTGCATATAATGGACGCTATTTAGCAGCCTTAGAAGATGTTGTGGTAGTATCTATGAAGTAAGCTTTGTTACAATCATATAATAGTGATTATGATTAACACAATTAGTTATCGTCTAAACATATTTGGATTTCCTGCTCATCCAAATGGCACATATAATGTTGGCATCCTTGATCAGCGTTTGGCGTTAGAATGGGTTCGGGATAACATTGAAAAGTTTGGAGGAGATGCTTCTCGAATCACTCTCTTTGGACAATCAGCCGGCTCAGCTTCTGTTGATTATCACTCTTATGCTTGGGCATCAGATCCAATTGCATCATCATATATTCTTCAATCTGGAACGGTTTTCAGTTGGGGATTACCCAATACACAGAGTATGGCTTCAAAATCATGGTTTATAACCTCTAAAAACCTCGGATGTGGCGACGTAACTAGTCCTCAAGACAAAGTGCTTTCGTGCATGCGTTCCAAAAGGCCAGAGGACATATATAAAGCTTTTCCAGTTGGTCAACCTGGCTCGATTCTAGGTCCTTTTGTCCCAACCATTGACAATACTGTTATATTTTCCGACTACCCTCATCGTAAACCTGCTAATCTACCAGTATTAGTCGGAAATAATGATTATGAAGGAGGTTTATTCCGCACTGAGTATGTGATCAAAGGGATTATTCTGACAGATACATTCTGGACAGATTTTAATATTAATGAATTTACCTGTCCTTCCTCGGATCGTGCCAATGCTTCTCAGGCAGTTAAGGCACCATTGTGGAGATATCGCTATATGGGAGTTTTCTCTAACCTCGCTTTATCTCCTTACTCAGGAAGTTGGCATGCCGCTGAGGTCCCACTCATCTTTAATGTGATGCCTGAAACATCTCCCTCGACAACCTTCGAAATCCAAACAGCAAAATACATGCGCGGCGCCTGGTCTACATTTGCAAAAGACCCGGTCAATGGTTTAAGTGAATATGGCTGGCCCAAATACGACCCGACAAAAGACACACTTATCCGCATTGCCCACAACAATACTGAAGGTCCAAGTCTCATCAACCCATATCGATACGACGCTGATTGCATTTTTTTTAATGTTAGTAGTACTGATCCTTCTCAGTTTGGAGTTTATCCAGATCTAGGAGCAGGAGTAACACCCACTGCTTCACTCAGCATGCCTTCTGCCACATCAGGCCCAAGTAAAAGTGGTTCTAACGCAACATCAACTGGAGGAATCACAAAAGCCACAGATAAATCAAGCGGTAGTAAATTGCCATTCATCAGACTTTCTACACTAATTTGCCTTACATCAATGACTAGCTCTATTTTCTTCTTATGATTGCTATATTAACCAGATTAGTTAGCACTCTCAAATTGTATTTAAACAGCATACTATAATTAAGTTTAAAAACTTACTGAAGAGCCGTTACTAATCCTTTCATCAAGGGATGATTGGAGGGATTTTTTTATTTTGTACATTTTTTTGGAAGGAGTATTCGTCATAGGACCAAATCCCGATTTCCTTATTTCTTCAATTTAGTCTTCCGGGCTCTCTATGTTGGACATGAATGTTCAAAATCACTCATTACTTTAGATTAACATCTGGTACCTGACCAGTTTTTACCGAAAGATTTCTTATTCAAAAATATTTAAATAGATATATTTAATCGATTATTATTACCATTAATTATGGTGTGATAAAATATAGCATATACTTTCAAGCCTACTTAGGAGAATTTCCCAGTAGAAAACTTTCGCGTCAGCAATAACAATCTGATAAAGATACTCTTGATTAACTTAGGTCTAATTCTGAACATAATCATGAATACCTACCTATAATAGAATGCTTCACGGCTTGAATCTCATTTTGGCAATATTAATCTTTACCGTGTTAACCAACATCAGGTTTCAGGTGACTTGTTTCTCTTTTTTAAAGTCTGCTGAATAATGTATGCAATCTCAAAGTATTAAATATTCTTGACGATCTCGTTTACATTATCACGTGATATATATTACTAACTTAATGTAACATGGTTCATCAGCAAGTTGGGCTTTATCATCGAGCGGGCTACTTACATCAATTTTGCTCCTTGTAATTTTGACACCCGATTTATCAACTATTTATTATGCAAATCGAATAATCAAAAAGCTCGAATACTCTTAGCTATTGAAGCTATTCAAAAAGATAAAAACTTAAGTATCCGGAAGGCTGCTAAGCTATGTAATCTCCCGTGTACAACAATTCAGCGCAGAATGGATGGCTCTACTCCTCGTATCGAATTTCGAATAGATAATCATAGTATTACAGAATTGGAGGAAGAGATTTAATCTAACATATACTTGATATGAATTATAGAGGGTTTCCACCTAAACTTAAAAGTGCGAAACATGGCGAATCATATTCTCGAATCAAGAGGTGCGAAGAAAGTTGGAAAACTCTGGACTCATCGATTGAAAAGATCAGGTTGATGGTATGGTGTCTCTGAAGGAAGCTTTCAATCTATTGCGTTGGATGATTCCTCGCAAGCCACTCACACCACTCCCTCTCTTGCACGATGGGAAGCTCATCTCAAACCAAAAAGAGCCGACTTGCACTCTACGAGACTGCTTACTAGCAAGATGTAAAGACACTGATGACTTACTTCCTTTTACATTCATAGGGAAGGTACGGATTCCATGGGAAAATGAGCTTAGCGAGTCGGAAGTACGGAAATGCACAATAAGCCGTGGTAACACCTGTCCTGGAGCCGATACTATATCTGTGGAGCAACTTACGGTTTATTGGGACTTGATTGGTCCATGAATCACCCATCTATTTCGAGCATGCCTTAGAATTGGATATCACCCCAATTGCTTCAAACTAGCAGAGATAATATTTCTTCTTAAGGTAGGGCGTGACCTTTCATCAATAAAAGGTTAGAGATTCATAGCCTTACTTTCATGAATTGGAAAATGGCTAGGCAGGATAATAGTAAAGTGTATGTCTTACCTGGCCATCAACCCTGAGGTAGTAGGCTTGCAACAATTCGGGGCTCTACCGAAACGGTCGGCGACAGATCTCGTCTCATGCGTCGTACATAATTTAGAGGAAGCTAGCACACAAGATTAGTCATCAACATTTGAATTAATGGACGTTCAAGGAGCTTTTGATGCTGTACTTCATAACAGACTAACCAAGCGAATGAACGCGCAAAGCTGGCCTAGTAATATTCTATGTTGGACCAGTTCCTTTCTTAAAGATAGGGATGCATTTTTTCAGTATTTAGGAATTGTAACCAAGCCAAAAAGACTAGTGTGTAGTATTCCACAAGGGTCGCCAATCTCTCCATTTATCTACCTATTCTACATAGCAGAGCCTATACCAAACGGAGATAATCGCGCACGATTTAATTATGCGGATAACATTGTAATTCTTGGTATAGGTCGCACAGTTACAGTGTCTGCGGCTGTATCACAGAAGGATGTCATTAGTCTGATAGAATAGGCTTATAGTAATGCTGCCTCCTTTGACACACTGAAGTCAGAGGCTATACAATTTCCAAGTCGATGTAGAGAACATCCTACGAATATCCAGATAAATGAAGTCAATGTAAGTCCTGATTCGCATATACGTTGGCCTAGAGTCCACCTAAATCCACTGCTCAACTTTAAAATCATGTGATGACTTGGTGCAGCAAAGCACCCAACATTGCTCACCTTTTACACCGTCTGAACGGTATCAATCGAGGAGCTGCCCCAAAGACGTTAGTTTCTACAGTACAAGCATGTGTCCTACCAGTAGCAACATATGGTGCAGATATATGGTGGCAAGGAATGTCGCAGCCTACAAGAAAAGAGATCTCAATACCCAAAACGACCTATCTTTGCAACCTCACAGATAAGGTGATTCGTTTGACCTTAAGGGTAGCACTCCCTGTGTGGAAATCCACTCCCAATGCAATTCTCCATAGGAAGGGGGGAATACCATCTGCCCCAATTCCATTAGAAGAAAATCGACTGGGATTAGCCACTAGGTTGAAATCCATGGATAATCGGTATTCGTTACAAAATAGAGCATCATTACGTCCTAATTTGGGCACTCTAAAATTGAAGGTCAAAATGAAGACATAAAAGCGACCTGAATTTCAAATTACACTTGTACAACGTACTTACCGACAACTTTCCGAAGCCGAAGATCCCTTGCCAGTAATTCCCCCAGTCTACATAAAAGATTTTGGAAAAAGTCACAAGCTGTGATAGCTCATACACGATGGGCAAAAACGACTAGATCATCAGATATCTGCGCCTAATTGAATGGATCATCTGAGAGACGTGGCCGCTCTTCTTAGAGATTCGTTTTCTAATGAGGTAGAATAACTTTTAATCAGGACAGGGTTATTTTACACGGAGCCGAAGTTTTTTATGCCGAACTGAATGAGACCACAGCAGCACTTCATTTTACCCTTTCCATGAGATAAGCTAGTGTAAATATATTTATTCTACTTGACAACCAAGCCGTGGTAGGGGCACTAAAGACAGGAAAATACTCGTCAAGCCTGCTCTTTACTTAGAGCTTCTATGGAGTCGCCCTGTCAGAAGCGGCATGTAGACAGCGGGGCAAGGAGCAAATAGTGACAAGCTAAGGGTTGCCATGCTACATGATACACGAGATAGATGCATCACCACTCGACCAAAAGGCCAGGCCAGAATTATAGAACACTATGATTTGGTAAATTACCACATATATATTTTACAAGATAAGGTAATCCTGACACGCCTTAAGAGTTAAAGCTGAGGTAAGATGGGTGCCGGGGCACTCCTATATTATGGGAAACTGTTACGGGTTTACCGTTACTAGGGTTTAGATGTTTAACTAAGCACTCTTGCGCCAATGTCTATATTTAGGCTTCAACTCCCGAGATGGCATAACCGGAGTAGCCCCAGAAAGTAGTGCATATCAGGCGAGACTAAAGTGATATTTTTATATCAGGAGATAACCGACAGTCAGAAACTATGAATTGCTATTATGCGGAATATTTATGTCGCTCAGACTCACAACAATAAAATCGATTACTCAAAACCAGCTTGGTTTCTGTCACAATATTATCTACATCTTTCTTTTATAAACTTTCTTTACCTGTAATTAAGCATATCACAATTTATTTGTGACTTAAGGCAAATTTATGGATAGTTTCCATGTAATCCATTGATAAACTTAAGCCTTGGTGATTGAATTACTAGTTTATCACCACCATCGATGTCATCAAGTAACGAACCTACTTCGTCAAGATCAACCAGTAAGCGCAGTGAAAGATTCTTCCAGACGGCCAGAGGACATGAAGATAGAATTGAAGATAAAATATCCAAAATGGGAAAAAATGAGGATGTCCCAATTTAAGGTAATGAAGGGTTAGAATCTAATTACACAACGGAAATGAAAATTTTACTGGAGAAAATGGCACAGACTGAAAAAAAAGGAATAATGTAGAAATAGAAAGGATACGTTCTAATATGAAAGAAATGATAGTCTAATGCAGGGTATCGTTATGAACCAAAATCAGAATTTTATGCCCACCCAGGATACGCTCAAGAAAAAACCCATATCGGTAATACATAGTGAAAACATTAAAGATAACAATCAAAAGATAAAGTCCTCGACATAGCCAGAAGCGTATAACCATAGTGATCAAATCAAGTGGAATACTACTCATGGCCTACTTATATATATAAGCGGGACGTTGAAGAAAGAGGGTTCGTCTTACCCGCTGACTTTTTTATGTAGTTATAAAGTCTAGCAGCAAGTAGAACTAATTGCCAAAGAAATAGCCACGGGTCTCTTCGAAGAAATAATGGCAAGTGAAAGAACCATAGAAGTATTGGAGTTATTAGAAGGAATGGACAACATGTTTCGTGACCAAAATGCTGAACAATCTGCGGCAACACTACTGCATGCATGCAAGCAAAATAATGGTGAGAAATTGGCCTCTATCCTTCTATGTTTTCAACAGCTTCTCAATAGGAGTCCTATTTCAGATACAGAAGATAAGAATAAGGTGTTATGTCTTAAAAATGCTATAAAACAAATTATAAAGAAACATCTCATCGTTCGCTCTTTACCAAACGAATTCCAAAAGTTTATGAAATATTTATCTATCATAGGTTCTCAAATCGAGGAAGCATACTTTGTCAAAACAAGGAAGTATACAATATGACAGACCGGCATGTTCGACAATGGTACTAGTGATATTACAGGTGGCAGACCTTTGGGAGGCTATTATTCAGTACCCCAATGTCGATAATCATCATCATCATCATCAAACGTTGGGAGCTATTCCTATAATAACTATAAATAGAAAGTTAAAAGTCAATAGGTTCATGAGAATCAGAGTTTCTGAAGACCTATCTAGCGCACTGTCTTCTTCTCCATCAGAGTCATATTTTGGTTTATCGGAAGTAAATCCTTCTATTTTATTGCCATCAATTATGCCAGTCGATCAAGTAAAATCTAAAACAGCTGATGTGGACATGGAAAGTGCTGCAGCGTTTAATTTCGGTCGCAATCTTAGTACTGCAGAATTGTCTGAAATAGCGTGATTAATTCACAATAGAAATATTCAGCCTGTTACCCAAAATACCACCGAGATATGCCGAGAGTCAGGAGGGATATAAACTTGCCAAAATGGAATGGAAGGAAATAAGAATTTAGATTCTACATGAGTATATTAAGGACTAGAATCGAAACTAAAATGGCCCCAGATTTGGAGCAAAGCTCAATTTGCTTAGACATGATCGAAACCCTCTCAGAAGACAAGAAGTTCAGGCTCGCTGACTGGTACGACGAAAGCAGCTCGTCCGGCTATTTTAATTGGGAAAGTTTATATAAGCACTTTCAGGAAGAATTTGAAGATAAAGGTGCAGAGCAAGCTGCTGCAGAACTGATTCTTCGGATGGAGCAGGGGCTTAGCCAATTGTTTCACAAGTTTTTGAGAGACTTCCAGTATCAGATATCATTAAGTGGTGGAAAGGAAGTATATATTGATACTCAGAAATCTAGACTCTTAAAGGCTTCGCTAAATTATAGACTGCGCAGAGCTCTTATTGGGATTAAACTACCCGAGGTGAGCAAGCATAGAGAATGGGTAGCTCAAGTAAAACAAAGTGCGGAAGAGCTTGAAGGACTACCTGGCTATCGGCCTAGGGGTTTCTCGCCAATAAATACGAGAATTGGTCTCCCAAATTCTAAATGCGCACAAAACGACTTAGTAACTGCAAGTCCCGGAATAGATGCTGAACGAGTCACAAAAATTAGCGGTACCGACGCTATTATTTCGGCCCTTAAAGAAATATAGCTCCGAATTGATAACCCGACGGTATCCGCGATCAATACTAATTATATTCCTTCACAAAAGCCTGCAAATTTAGGAACAAATGACCAATATAAACCATTAGCGCCATGGCGTCCCGAAAGAATATTATCGTTTATTGGTACTAATCAAGTACTTCACTTGGGGAATATAACAACACAATGCGCAGAGAGTGCTCATAGAGCTCTAAAAGCACAGGTAGGGCAATCGACTGGTGATTTTTCCCTTTAGAAAATTCCAATAAGCTTTTACTACAGAATTAGCTTGAAGATTGGCGTCAAAAAATACCCATGTCCAACCAAGAATTTTAATGCTTGCGAGCACTGTGTTCCAATGTTACGGAAAATAATAACAACAGCACTTTCGCACACATTATGGAAGGTACTTGAACAGTGTCAAAAGGTACTAAGAAGTGGGAAACCTAATGGAACACCTTTGGGAATAAGAATAGAGGTCTTCAAGAAGTCTATGGGACTCCCCTGCAGTCTTCAGATTGCTGATATTAAGCAATCCAATCATATATTAGAGCTCCAAGATTTTCACTCATATTGGTTTTGCTTGATATGCCAGTACTTGTGTAAAACTTTACAGTACCTTATAATTATATATATTTTACAGTTTCACAGCTATTAAATATTTATCACTTTTTTTGTCTTACTATTTTCAACTAAGAAATGTACGCAAATTATCGTAAGATAAAGATATAAGTTTCTAGAGCAGTTCTTAAAACTAATTGTAGGTAGGTATTGAAGCAGCATATATCAAGAGGTTTGAACTCCAGATCCCAAAGAAATTAAATCCTTTTGAACTAATTGGAAACATATTCTTATACAAGCGGATATTTTAGTTAATTAATTTTTGAACTTGAAAAGTATGAACGTCAACATCACCAACATTAATATGACTTTCCCTGTTGTATCTGATAGTTATGAAGATGCATTTCTTAACGAGCCTGAAACCCCCAATGATATTTATTTATTACAAATCAATACTAAATCCGACACCATTTATGATCACCATGATACAGTGGAAGAAGGCTTAGCTGATGATTTGTACTTTGAAGGCTATGATACTGTACTTCGGGGTCTTTCTGTCTCTAGTTATGCTCCAATTGCTATACCTAAAGTTGAAAATTACTCTAGTCTTTCAGATACCTATAACGTAGTCATGGAACTCAGTGAAAGGGAGGGTTTTGCCCGGGTCAAATCCGGAAGTGCCAAAAGGGACAAGAACGGTATTGAGATTCATGTCCGTTTAAAATACCAAAAAGGCTTAAATTTTAATCTTCTAAAGCGAAATGCGTCAAAATTTTTAGATAAAGTCAAGACCTCCATGTTGACTGACTGCAAAGCATCAATCAATCTCAAGGTAGTGAATAAAGAAAATCCACATGGTGCATGGTCATTTTTTCTTAGTAGAAATCCATACCCTTATCATAAAGGTGTCTCTTCAACCTTAATTGCTTTGCATACGCGTCATTACAGAGGTGAAGATGTGAGGAGGTTCTTATTGAATGCATGAACCTGTGGAATTCCTCCAGAGCAAATCCTGGAAGTAGCGTTATCTCAATTTTTTGACAAACAAATAATAGTAATAACTTTGCCAACAATGGTCCAATTATTCACGATATCTGTTACAGTTTCAATTATTTTTGTAGGCAAAGGTTCATAATAAGGTTAATAACTTTCTATCTAGTTATGCTATATAGAATGACTTCCTTCCCATTCTTATATTCCTGAGCTTACGTCTAGAGCTTTCTATCTGTCGTGGGATCAGACTATTTTAAGAAATTCTATGCGAACGGGTATGACTATCAATAGCACCATGGTACAGGGGTAAAGATGATCGACTATAATGACCAGCAAAGGCTACAGGGATATCTCGGTTAACCAGCCGTCACAATCTATAATGAATGGGCCAAAATAAGGGCCATGAAATTGAGTAGCTATACACCCGTCAATAGTGTACTTCAAATTCTTGAAAACGATAACTTTTGGTACAAGTATATTAAGGAAAATGACGATAGACTCAAGACTTTTTTTTGCGATTTCAGATATAGTTCAAATTCATAAAAAAGCTGGTTATGTACTAGTTATAGAATGCACATGTAAAACCAAAGTCTACAACTTTCCATTATTCTGCATTAATTTTATCACACTTACATTTCAGACATTCCCTAATGAATTACTTAAGCTTTGAAAATGTAATTCATATGGGTAAATCCCGTAACACTAAATTCCTGTATTTTCTTCATTCCACGTCCAGACTTCAAGCTCTCAAGTGTCTTTTGTTTTCAATTGTAACTAAAAAATGGTTGGTTTCTTTTAAATCCAGTTCTCGAAAAAATTATATGTTTGCTTGATTTTGTGAGTAGATATGACTCTTCCATCAAGTTTTCCCGCCATAAATGTGAAGTTGCTAAGAGTAATCGATCACTCTCTACGCACGCAGTCATGCAACAGAAAGCTCTAGCTGTCTAAATAGGTAAGGTTGTGACATGACATGGGTACAGAACTAGAATAGTAGAGCGAGTCCAAATAAGGCTTAGTGTTATACATGGGTGCCCTGAAAATATGACATTTATAATTTCTCGATATATTTTGTCTCTTTTTTCCTGGAAATACGGTGCGCCACCATAACTAAATAATCAATCGAGTAGCAGCGGTGGAAGAAACAAACAACGGACTGATAATCGAGAGATTTCTCCGTGGGTATCGTTAGAGGAGAGGGAACGGCGTCGACAAGCTAGTCTGTGCTTCCGATGCGGAGGTTCTAAACATTTAGTCAAGGAATGTAGATTTCGCAGTGAGGTGGATACCCATAAAAGAAGGATCACAAGTGAACGTAATAGAAGATTTTGTTCCAATGAAACGTTGGATTAAATAAAAAAATCATTCAAAACTTCATTTTGCGCAGAGAAAGCTTGCAGTAGTTGTCATCAGTCTTTTAACTGGTGTCATCCTATAATGACTAAACTTCTGGATATGAGTTCAGTCGATCTAAATCCCAAATCTTTAGGTGAAGAGGAAGATAGAATACAAAAAATACCACAATTTCAAGAAAAGATTGATAATGACACCCTCTAGAATATAGAGTCATTAATGGAGAAGCTCCTATGATGGTTAATGCAAGAATCAACGATAAAGTAGGTGAGGAAGCGTTAATTGATACGGAGAATACATTTTATATTGCTTTCAAATACAGGTTAGTATAGATACTCAATCTTACAACTTAAGAACTCGTAAGTCCACGAAATAATCAAGGTGCAATTCAGGGTATGGAGGAATCCATAAATAATTTAACGTGGGCAAATATTGACATTGGAAGGTTTTGAATAGAGAAAGCCCCAAAATACATCATACCAAAGCAACATCAGTCAATGATTTTGGGTTTTTAATAGATGGAAGAGTATGGTATGATGATCGATTTTGAAATAAGTGCTCTATGATTTGGCGGGAATGGTATTATAGTTTAACCAACCAATAATAGTGAATGAAAATTGAAATAATCAATGTCTTAAGTAGATGGTTTCAAAGGGGGTACGAGTCTATCGGGCATAGTAGAAAGCGCGACATCTCTCACATTATCTCCAAGCTTGACGGGACAGGTGTTCCGATTGGCTACCTCCTGGTAGCAGTAAATGCTACTGATTATGCGTCAATTTCTGTTATTGTCGGCGCGAAAACAAATATACTTCAGCAGTTTTTACAACCCTTTAAAGCTGCCAATTTTAATCCAACATTTTTTGGATGTGACAAAGATCAGACTAAGATCGAAGCCATCCAGCAAGTTTGGCCTAATGTTAGTGTCCAGTTGTGTTATTGGCACGCTAAAAGAGCAATTCAAATAAAACTCAGAGATAATAAAAGAACAAGGACTTAGTCCCATTACTCTCCAAGTGAAGCCAAAATTCTTATACCAGCACTAGATGTCTGTTGGGGATCTCATCCTGTTCGTCGTCCTAGCGACTATAGATTTGTTGCTACGAATATAAACTCAATACATAGCTACTGTTACGGAAAGAAGACTTATGGGAAGTCGCGTCGCATTGCTTATTAATCTAGACACTTGATCAGGTGAATATCTACTTGTTATAAATACATGAAGCTATCTTCCGAAAAGGAAGTCATCAATATATAGACAATCGTATTTACCATGTTAGGCCTCGTCAATCACCTCTGCTTTTTTTCCCTGACAGCTACGCAATTTGAGTAAAAAACAAGGGTATCCTCTAATATAAGTTCAAAAAAAGTTATATTTTCATTTTTCCTATTTATGCCAGTCATAATATTTTATACAGCCTGGGGTGACAGAAATCTTAATACTTTGTTATGCCAACACCACCTTTAAAAACAGCCCTGAATCTACGCGGCATCGTGCCTATGAGCTTCTCCAACTCATCCTCGTCTACCGCCTCGTTCCAGGCTTTCTTTATTACTTCTCGAAGCCGATACTGTGACCGTTGCCTCCCACGTCCCAAGTCTGGATATTTGCTTTGGATATTATCTTTTATTGACCTCCAGACTTTTGCGAGATCAAACTGTCTTCCCACCTTCAGAAAATCATAATCCAGTTCAACAGTTATTGTCAATTCAACCTTCATAAAATTTTATGCCATCTAATTTGTCTCAAGCTAACAGCCCTCTTAGATGTAAAATCTTCTTGAGGCTTTCCAATGCTTTCAATAATTATGTGTTGGCATACTAGGCCATAAAACGTTGATTTTGAGGTCTTGAGATGGTATACAAAAGCTTTTGCTGGCTTCCCGCAACTTTTTTAATGCATCCAGGAGAGAAGAAAGATTAAGATCTTTATCATGACTGATAGAACGAGCAGAAATGATGATTTACATATCTATGTTTTGATATTAGCAGAAACAAGGCTTATAATCCAAATTTAAGCTTTCTAATCATTATTAAGTCCAGTCATTGCTAAAGCATAACAATAAGGCACCATTACTTTCACTTTAGTTTACGCTGCAAGCGTTGCTGGCAGGAATATAAGTAAAACGAACGACATGATTTTGGATGTTTGTTTGTTAATCATACATAAGACAAGTGATTGCAAATATCACTGATACTAAAAAATTGAGGAACATGCCAAAGCCATGTGAAGAACTCGAAGTGCTAGTGGAAAAATCTCCAGTATAATGGTTAAACCTGATCAAGTGGAGATGACAGATATAAAAACGTAACAAGAGACATAATTCTTCTGGTGTAATTATATTTTGTAACAAAGTTTGTCGAAATTTCGTTGTTAATGTAATCAAAGCAACTGCGAACAAGTATACTTATGTGAATAGACGTCGTAGCAAGAATATGATATACATTTCTTTGAAAAACTTATTAAGTTATGTACCCTAGTAAAACTAAACGTACACAAATTACATGAGAATTTTTTTCAAAGATTTCCCTTGGCTGGAGGAAACACCCCCAAATTTAGGTTTTTTTTGTATTGTTCGATTTATGAGAAATTCGATACAATCCTTGTGGTTGTATTTAGCTTTCGAGCTAAATTTCGAGCTTACTCTAGATTTTAGGCTGTTTTTGATGATTCCCACTTTTGAGATATAAAGATAGTCAATAGTAGATAAACCTGCTCTTGCTCCTACTGAGCGATCATTTCTTGTAGTAATCAAGTAATTAGATCGTCTTTATAACTCAAAATTGAGTATCTCCCATAATACTCTGATGGTGAGTATATAAAGGCAACCTTGCAACTAGAAGCGTTTTCTTTAGAATTAAGTATTTTTATCAACTTTATGGGATATTTTCTAGACCTTAAAGACTTTCAAGATTCCTAGCAAGCTTATTTAGCACCTTTCGAGGTTTTTTTTCTTCGGCCAATTTTTAGCAATATCAATGGCTTCTCTTGGTGCCAAAAATTCCAATACCAGGAACAATATGTAATCCACAACAACGGAGATACAGAACAACTTTCCAGCCCAGATTCCACAGCCATAGTATCTTTTCAAGCGATCAATCAATGCAAAGCTTTGCACCCCAGCTCTTCCTCTCGTTGCGCTCCAATTAGCATGGTCAATGTCAAATCCGTAGAAATCAGATTCACTTAGTACCCCAGAGATACCATCGTAAACTCTTTCCGTACGCTTTGCAACATCAGTCCACGAGTACATTTTTTTAACCTGATCATGGAAATGTTCTGTTCGAACTTTGTTTGCCCTTAAAGCTGCTATAGCTCTACCAGTGGCAGCAACTAGGTCATCCTCTTCAGGTTTGGCAAAAACAGTCATGTGTGCAGGAAGAACTTCTGGAATACCTCCAACTTGAGTACAGACCACATAGAGGCCACAGCTTGCTGCTTCTACAATAACCGTTCCAAAAGCCTCACTTAAGCTTGGGTGAAGATATATATGGCCTTTCACCATCACATCTCTAACTTCTTCGTGTCGGATAGGTCCTAGCATTTCAACTCGGTCTTGTAAAACATTTCTCTCTAACATTTGTTCAAGATCGATTGCTTTGGGACCTGATCCTGCAATGATAAATCGAACTTTTGGATGACTTGCTAGAATTCGAGGAATTGCTGCTACGAGCAAGTCTGTCCCTTTGTTATAGAAGAGACGTGAGATCACGACTATAGTGATTGTATCATGCGCTCCGAGGGGTTTTGATACTGGTGGATTTTTTTTTTCGGTTTCTGGTGGGTATGATGGATGATTCAGAGGTCGAAAGTTTTCAGCAACGACAGCATTTGGTATCACGGAAACCATTAATGGATCTAGGGAGGCACGTAACACAGTATTTTCTTTGCTGTGAGATTCAGCATGCGCTTCTTAGAAAATCCTAACGCTTACCAAGTATGACTGACGCAGATTACATGGTCAATATCACTCAAAGTAAATTTCATTAGCTTATTAGTCAAGATACTAGCAGCGTCTGCAAATCCAAATAATGAGTGATCAGTAAATACTGCTCTTAAACCCATAGTCCTTGCATGTAATATAGCTTCATGACATAGGCTACTAAGACTAGCATGGCCATGGACAATTTCTATCTGTTCACGTATCACTATGTTACGAAAGATTGGAAAGAAAGAGAAAACTGTAGGGAATGTTGATGCTCTATATATCACTAAAAAAGGAACATGATAGACTTTTAGGCCATTGGTGAGATATCGAATGCCCGTTCTTCCTTCGTAGGCGTGGGTAATAATAATAACTTTATGTCCCCGATCAATAAGTCTGGTTGAAAGCTGGTAGATGTGGCTCTCAACGCCTCCTGGTTGCGGAAAAAAAAAATCGCTAACCATAGCAATATTGTAAGGCATTTTATTTTTCACGTTATGATCTCTTAATAATGCTGGGGGAAGATTCCAAAGATGAAAAGGTTAGGATGGAGAAAAGAATTATTGCTGTCAAGATACATTGAAAGAATTTATTATTATTATTGTTATTCATTTACCCCAAGCAGGCTCACGGGCTAATCCCGGCCTCGTGCCTCTCATAGGGCATTTGGCGTGCCTGCGCGGCCTAAGGCCACCAGACATGTCAGATTATCTACCAACAGATTTTTATTCTACACAGATTGTCCGAGAACCTCGAAGACTAATGGGGCGTATTCATCCCCTTTACAAGTGCATACTAAACCTGCATGAAAAGAAATATTAAACTTTGTGACTTTTTTTTTTATTTGTTGAAATATAATAACTAAACTCATCCAATACAAAAGGGGTATCCTTATCCAAACGGTTTTGTCTTCATACACCATGTATGGAACGCTAGAGCTCCTTTAGTTGTACTAAGAGTCCATTTGATATCATTTTCTGTAGTTGATCGTTCCTGGGTCGGATTCTATTCCTTCTATTACGTCTGCACAGGAAGGGGTGTTCTGGTGACTTTTCATGCCCACATATGCAATAAATTTCAGCAACATTGTGTTTAAAGCGGCGGTGGTATTCTGCAAAATCACCATTTCCGGATCGAGCTGCGAGAAGTCTCCCTAGGCTAGGCCTTGAAAGTAATGACAGTTCTGGTGGCATGCGCGGAAAAAATTGATATTTAAGTCTTTATATCGTTTAGGGGCATTTATCTCCCAATATAAAGCAAGAGCTTCTTGATATCTATCTTCTAGCAGCTTATTGGCACGTATAATCGAAGCTTCTTGGCTCTGCGTCTCCAAGCTACAAGCTTGTTTAGCTTGACCATCTGCCCGTTCATTTCCATTAATTCCTTGGTAACTTGGGACCCACCTTATTTTTACATGTCCTATGTCAGTGGCTGTTGCCTTTTTTCTTCGTATCCATGATTGGCGGAGTAATTGGAACTCTAGAATACGAGAAGAACTTATAGAGGTAGCTATCCCGGTATGTAGACGAATAGCAGCCTCTTCATTGTCGAGACAGAAAGTTACATTTGTTGCAAATCGAGTCATATAATGAGAGCAAGAAGTGCGAAGGCCTTCAACTGTCCCTACAATCTCGGCGTCGTAAACTTGTGCAGTGTGTCCTAGTGGCACCTGGCCAGATAGAACTTCCTGTGAGCCTCGGTATACACAATAACCTGCGCCAGCTTTGCCAGTCCTATCTAGTG
The DNA here is from genome assembly GCA_003957845.1 of Oidium heveae. Lineage (NCBI taxonomy): Eukaryota > Fungi > Ascomycota > Leotiomycetes > Helotiales > Erysiphaceae > Oidium > Oidium heveae. The sequence continues at coordinate 50,892 of QVIK01000043.1, read as the reverse complement.
CACCATCTGAGAAAACTGCGAGATCAAGCGGACTGCATAACTGAGCCCATCGATAGTAGGCTTTAAGGCCTTCTAGACGTCCATATGCTCCAATTTGAGTTGCTATCAACTTTCGATCAAATTCAGTCCATGGTGGTTTAGATATATCGGGTGACAGCTTTATCGACTGCTGACAACGTATCCAAGCAAAATGGGATGAGTTCCATCTATGACGAAGAGGATGTCCTGGATCAGATGCTACTATTCTCACAGCAAATCGATCAAGTATACAGTCTAACCAAGCAGTCACTGGTCCCCAGCCCGTTTCGCGAAGGAGCGCAGCTATTGGAAATGTTTTATAAACTGGTAGTACGGCTTTGGCTACTCGATTCATAGCAATCTGAACTTAGTTTAGCCCCCATTTTGAAGTTTGCGGGCTATACCATGTTTCTGCTCCGTAAAATAATGAGGCAGAGGCGCATCCTTGAACAGCTTGTCGTAGTAAGCTAGGACTTGTTCCACGGTTAGTATTATATAACCGACGTACATGATCAGTTACTATTCGAGATCGTTGGCAAGCGAGACGGATATGTTCTTTAAAAGAAAGCTTCCTGTCAAAGTATGTACCAAGCCACCTAATTAAGTCTTTTGGTTTAACTAAAAAGTCTTTGGCTTGTTAGGGGAACTCCTCAAATTTCCTTTTATTATGAAAATATATTAATTCAGTCTTCTCCATATCAAAGAGAATCCAATTATTTGTAGCCCAGTCAAGCGAGAGATCAAGCTGTTTCTGAAGTTTTAGTTGACAGTCCTTTAATGAGATACCGGAGGCAAAAAATACTGTGTAATCTGCGTTACCAAAGCGTCCGCGTGAGAGGCCTAAAAATGGTTCAATGTATAGAAGGAATAAGATAGGGGAAACAGGGGATCCTTGTGGAAGTCCACTGGCTATAGGAAATGGTTCGGTTGTAATATAATCCAGACGCATACGCACCTGGCGTTCAGAGAAAAAAGATTTTACCCAATCAATGGGACACACAGGCCACCCTTGAGATCGTAATCTAAAAATCAATCGGTTACGAAGAGCCCCGTCAAATGCACCCTTAACATCAACTGTTATCAGACCAGCGATTTTGTTTCTTTCCCACGAGCGGCGTATATCGCATGATAGAGCTGTCGTAAGATTAATAGCTGAGCGTTGCTTAATTGCACTACATTGGTCACGGGCGAGAATCTTGAATTTTAAAGCCCAATAAGAAATGCGTCGGGCGATGAGGCGCTCCAGGTCCTTGCCTAGACATGACAAAAGAGCTATGGATCGATATGACTTAGGAAGCGACCGATCTCTTTTTCCCGTTTTGGGCAATATATTAACTGTAGCTGTTTTGAATGCCCGTGGGTGAGTTCCTAGTTTAATGCAATTATTAAAAAGGTTAGTAATCCTACTACCAAGAGCTGGCGACGCTATACGAAGTATATTAGATGTAAACTCATCTTCACCTGGAGTTGTGGAAGTAACTTGACAAGTGGCCTTGAATACTTCTTAAGTGGACATATCTTCCCAAGGAATGTTACGCTTTGGTACAGTCGCTGTATCTAGTGGTATATCTTCGATCTTTATATGACGGCATAATAGTTTTTTATGTAGGAGCTGAGCTTTAGATTGAGGATCACTAACTTTCTTATTTATGTCCTCATCATGAAGGAGTGATAATTAATATTTAGGGGCAGCATTATGTCAGCGTACAATCTTATAGGCATCCGGAAGAGTCTTACAATCTTCGATTATAGAATTCCAATAAGACGTTTTGCTTGTCGCACAGTTTACTTAAGTTCAAAATTTTCCCAAGTTACCGGACCCAATCGGCGCGCTCTGTGGTATGCATGAACCGCAAACTGACATTCATTATTCCTCCATGGAGTACCGAAATTTCTTGCTCGCTTGCGCGGGCATGCTCCTGAAAGTGCGGTATGTATTAAGTTAATAATAGTATCAGCTTCGGTTTCTAAGTCGACTCGAGACGTGATGTTGGGTGGACTCTGGCTGTTTTGTAAAAGTTCGAGAAAGATTCCATCGTTAAATGCTTTCAATTGAAAATTTGAATCAATTTGCACTTGTTGGCTCCAATTGAGGGTAGAAACCAATGTCTCATGATCGGAAATAGTATGAAGATCAGTTCGGACTTCACATTTTGCACTCATATCTGTACAAAAGGCTAGGTCAAGGGTTCCGCCACGGTTTTGTGTTGGTGTCTTAATGGGATTGAGAAGCTTAAGAAAGTTGGACCCATACCATTCTATAAGGGCGTCACAATTAGTCCGAGGGTGATCAACAGTTGAGTCCCAGAGTGGGTGGCGAAGATTAAAATCTCCACCTACGAAGAAGGGTTTCTCCGTGCATCTTAGAAGCTTATCTAAGCCGCTTCCTGCTTCGTCTGATCCAATAGGAGCATTATACATGTTCCATATGGGTACTACAAGGTTCTTTCTGATAATAAGAGAAATCTGGACCATATCTCTTGAATAGTCTATGCCAGTTTGAAAAGACCTAAGTCTTGCGTCTTTCCGAACATAGGTAAATACCCTTGGTCACGTGTGCCATGTCGCTAATGGGGAAAAAGCTACATATGATTTATGAGTCTTAGTTCTTTGTTTGGATAAGTTTCTATAAGTCTCTATAAGTCCAAGACTCTTGTATTAATAAGACATCCATTCGATTTTCGATAGCTAGGTGAAGTGCAATATTATATGTTGAGGATGACCTCCCATCATTGACTTGCATAATCTGAAAAGGTTCGGCTCGCCGCTGGTTGTGTCTTCTCACCATTTTTATCGAGAGATAATTACATCTTCGGTCCCAGAATTTTCTGGAGAGGATTCTGACAGAGTAGCGGTCTGTTTCTTTTCTGAATTCACGAAATCTTTCCCTCCTAAAGCACGGATTTGTTTAAGCTATGCTCTTGTAGGACGAATAAATATCCCATTCTTACGTTGAGGGCGGGCTGGGCAGGAGATGTTGGTGGATTCGTGTGGACCTCTGCAGTTTAAGCATCTTGTAGGTTTGGTACAGGGCCCGTCTGTTACAGGCTTTGCCTGTAGTTTTGGTCTAGGCTATTCTTTGGGCCTAGCCCTGTAGAGTTACGAGGGGTCACGTGATATTTGATTTGATGAGAAGCCGCGACAAACCGGATCACTCGCCTAAGTCGAGGACCCAAGGAGATTGGGAAATCAGGATCACTTTGGAATGGAAGATCACGCTAATCACCACATTGGTTTCGTAGAGTATTTAGTGTAGTTTGGCACCCTTCCTTAGAGTCTTCATAGAAAAATATTAACCATATTTGAGCACTGTGTACGCGCCCAGTCCGTATTCTTTCAGCCGTTAATACCGTCATGTTCGTCAGTACCGCAAATCTGGCACTTGTTGGGACGAGCACAGGTTCTACTGGCATGAAAGCCATGGCACTTCGAGCAGGTTGGTGGTTGATGACGTTTACGGATTCTTTGTATAGATAATGCCTACCCAAATATACGCAGCCTAGAAGGAAACTTTCCTGCTTTAGGTTCAGGTCCACAAATTCGTATGTATCCATGAGGTTCATCATTTAAAGAGCGTCGTGTCCAACTCATTTCTCTGATAGGGACTATGTCGCGGATATGAGCCAACTCTTGTTGTAGAAGACCGTCCCTAGGGTCCCGTAAGCCATCAATGCATCTGATCTTCTTTTTAATCGGTCCTACCACAAAAGTGGTCCATGGTTCTTGTCGCTCAACAGTCGCATTGCGAAATCTATTTTCAATTGCGCTTTTGGATTGAAGAATGGCGGCAGCTTTTGCCTGTGTCGGAGCTAAAATGGCCACTCCAGAGGGTACCATCCATACATCTGACACTAATGAGCTATCAGAGACTAGATATTGTATCGATTGGCGAAGTTCGTATGATCCAGTTTTCCGGGCCTCGTGTTCTGGGTCAAGTCGGATCATTATACGCCTGTCCTCCTTGCTCTGAGATTCTGGTGCTGAAGCTTTAATGACTTGTCTTTTCAGGTTGCAAACTTTAGTGCCTTGATTTTTATTTTTTGCCTTCTCAGCCCACTTTTCCTGTACATCTTGTTTTTTACCATCGCATACTTTTGAAGCATAGGAATAAACTTGCTCTCCGCGCATAGCTCGCGAGGCTCCGTCCGCTAGAAGCGCTAAGAAGTCTGCCCCAACTCCCGGGTGTTGTGCTTCAAGATTTTTTAAGTAGTCATTTGTCAAGTCTAGTAGACCTTTGATTGCATCCATATGACCAGCCGTATTATATTTATCTTTCACATCCTGTTCATATACTAAATTACGTGTGGTATTTACCGCAGTATCTGGCGCCATTGATAGCGTGGGTAATTCTTCTACAAAGGGATCCGCATTCGACCCTTCGCTGATTTCATCGTCTCTATTAATTTCCATGCTAGAGTCTTTATCTAGGCGTCTATCGAAGGAGCCATGCATTTCACTGAGCGCTTTCTCGATAACAACGTCTTTTCGTAGGACATTAAGAGTAGGTGATAGCAGGTGGGCTTTCGCTGTAATATTGCGCGTTGCTTTACCTGTCGTAGCTTTCGGTTTCGAGACACGATTCCCTGCGTCTAGAAGATCTGGGGGGAGCGCACGCTTGGAGACCAGCAGCGGCGCCATACTCTCACCTTCCAGTCAGAAAAGCGAGGATTAGTTTAGTGGGAATTAAGTGTTAAATGTTATGTGACTTTTAGTTAGTTGCGCTGAAAGAATTTATGGTAAATGCTTCTGGTACCATGTGTATCCATATCACTACTAACTCACGTTACCATATTTGACTAAGACACCTGTGTATTTCATTATGTAATCTTAGGTAGCGTTTAGCATTATTACTAGCCTAGGTCTACTTGACATTAGCTATGAGGAAGTTTCACACACTGCTCTGGCAACATGCAGCTTTATAAGTAAGAAGCCAGTTTTAACGCGATCCTCAGGTATAAGAAATGCCACTATGTGCTCGTACTACCGGAAGCACCACCCAAAGGCCAATTTAAATCACAAGTGGTATAAATGCTTAAGGTTAAAAGAATTCAACGAAAAGAAGAGAAGAAACAACCTTGAATAAGGTAAAGTGTTGAATAATTTAAATGAGGCAATGATTACCTCGACATCTGAAGAGGTGAGAAATAAAAACTTTTATCTTGACACTAGTGCAAGTACTCACATGTGTCCTAACGCAGAACGATTCTTCAATCTCCAGGCACGTACCGGCTTTGTAAATTCAAGCTCGGGGGAGTTGGTAGAAATACTGGCTAAGGGAACTGTACTATTAAGTTTTAAAATTAAAAATCACACTGTCAATAAATTTATAATGAACAATGTTTTATATGTTCCAAAACTCCAACACCCTTTATTCTCTTGGAGAAAACAAAGGGCAAATGGTTTTACTCTCCTTGACTATAGTGACTCAATATGTGTACTCAAAAATAACGTGGTATGAGTCGAAACTAACTTAAATGGTCCTCTACCTATGATTAAAGAAGTATTCGTGCGCAATCATGAAAATGCATGCATGACTTATGAATTTTGGCACAAAGCCTTGTGTCACTCTGCACCCTCCTCAATCGAGAAAACAGAGAAACTTATTGAAAATAATGTCATACCTGAATGCCCTAAAGACCTTCACTGTGAAGCTTGTGAGTTGTCAAAATCTACTCACAAGAAACCTAAATCAGTAAAAAGAAAAGCCACTGCTAGATGAGAATATATACACTCTGACCTTTGTGGTCCGTTTCTCCAGTACCTTCTCTAGAGAACGCTTTATATTATATCAGTTTCGTTGATGATGCAACAAGATACTCACCCGTTAGATTTTTAAAAGCGAAATTTGATGCCTCGCAAACAATTATCAATTTAATTATTGAGTACAAGAGACAGTTCGGTTGTCAAATAAAGGCTATGCGAACTGATAACGGTGGTGAATATATTAACGAAAGACTCACAAAGTACTTAACTCAAGAGAGGATGGTTCACGATTTAACCCCTCCGTATTCTCCTGGGTCTAATAGCATCGTCGAACGGTTAAATCGCTCGGTTGGCGAAGGTGTGCGTGCCATGTTGATACCCATTGCTGAAAAACGTTTATGGGCTGAAGCAGTACAAACATTCACCTTCACTAAAAACTGTCTTTCTTATAGTTCTGTTAGTGGGCAGACACCCTATGAAGCCTTTTATAATCAAAAACCCACAATAAATCACCTTCAACCTTTTGGAAGACAATGCTATATTCATATACCTAAGGTTAAGCGTCTCTCAGGCAGTAAGCTGCTTCCAAGAGCTAAGAAAGGCATATTCGTTGGATACACCTATATCGTGACAGATAACACTGCAGCAATAGGTCTTGCAAACAATCCGAGACTAAATGATGCTACGAAGCACATTGATACTACATACCATTTCACAAGAGATCGAGTCGCGGACGTTGCACATACCATCTACTGATAACTTGGCAGACATCTATACAAAAGGTTTGCCTAGTCCGAGATTGAACCACTTGTGCACCAGAGATAAATTCTCGAGGAAAGAAACAGGTCTATTCAGATTGACACTCTAAGCCTCTAATGACAACAAAATCTAATAAAAAAATAATAACTCAGTTCCTCTACCCCCCTTCTTCATTCTCCCTCTCTTTTCTTTCCTTCTATACTAAACCCTCAATCACGCTAAATGCCGTTCGTAATTCATTCTAAAGACATAGCGTCTTCCTTTCCGAACTACTCACCGTATTCTATAGAACGACTCCGAGAGTTCGAATATCTTTTCACTGAACACATGAGTGCTCCACTTAAATCCGACCTAAGGTCCCCTTCTACACTAAACCCTTACCGAATATAGTTTATAACCCAAAGTCCTTAGCCTGTAACTTAAATCCCGCTAATGAGCACGGCCATATTTCTACCAGTATCTTCGGTACAAAAGTGAGGAGGGGTGTTGGAATTTAACGGTTAAATTAGTAACATACTTGGCGTCATGCATAGACAAGGGTGTACCTACCTTGACTTTGACAGCCCAACATTAATACCAATACGTTAAGACGTGTCGTTCGCTAACCACCTAAACCCTGTTCACCAATTTAACAGTATAAATACTTTAAACAATCCTTGGTGTGAAGAAAACCAACACAATACTCACCTTTACTTTATGGCGAAATACTTCTCACATAATTGCATCTCCAAGTGACACGTGACATCAATTAAGATTAATCAAGATTCCCTGCAACATTCTAACACGTATAGTCTAGATGTTTGGAGATAACCAAGGGGCTTTAGCTCTTCTAAAGAACGCTCATCTACATGAACGTTCAAAGCACATGGATATATACTATCGCTTCATACGTGACTTAGCAGAAAAGAAAAACTTGAATATTATGTATATTCCATCTGAAGATATGTTGGCTAATGTAATGACCAAACCATTGTTGAGAATAGCCCACCAGTGATTCCGGCAGCAGATTGGTTTTGTCGATGGGCAGACACTTTGACCGTCTGGTCAAAGTATTTAGGATTAGGTGACACGTCCTGAGGGTGAGTGATGAGAAAATGGTGTAAGAGCGTGTTAATGCCTTAAACATAAGGCATGGATAATATTCTATTAAATAACTTAGCTTCACTAAATATTCCTGACTCATTTTCTATACCCTTATCTCACCTTAATTGTATTCCCTAGAGGTTCATCCCCTCATACTAGATGTATAATTATAATATTAAAATTAAAACACCTCCCCCCCAAAAAGTAGAAACTGCGTCTGCTAAGGAAACTGTAATCAGTGACGGACGGCACAATAGAGTATTGCAAAAATTCGAACGTTCGCTAAGGCGGGCCGAGAAAATTACTTCTGAATCATCCAATGATTCTCACAGAGGAAAGATTGACGAAGAACCAACTGTTCTTCACGGTCTCACGCCCCTTCCTCAGCCGAGTCCTGTAGATGACGCTTCAACCATAGCACTCTCTGACTCTTTACCACCATGGTTATTGAGTCCAATAAGAGTTTCTCCCCAAACAACAGCTAAGTTTGAAGAATTCAGGTTGCAAAGTTATGTAATCAAAGCACTGAAAAAAAAGGGGTTCACTGAGGCATTCGCAATACAGGCTGCGGCTTTTCAATTATTACTCCCAAGTCCTAATAATGAGACAAGAGATGTTGTTATATCAGCCGCCACAGGATCTGGCAAAACATTGAGTTATGTTCTTCCAATGGTTGAGGAAATCTCTCGACATCAAGTCTCAAAGCTTAGAGGACTAATTGTTCTTCCCACTAGGGAACTTGTATCACAGGCAAAGGGTATAGCCGAAGCTTGTGCGGAAGCATTCTCTAAAGGTGATAATCGAAAACTTGTGAAAATTAGCACAGCTATTGGTAACCAGACGATGAGGTCGGAACAACAATGTTTGATTGAGCATGAAGAAAAGTATAACTTAGAAAAGTATGAAGCACAATTATCTAAAACTGAGCTTTTATGGAAAAACAATGATGATCATGACGGTGGTATAGAAAGCATTTTCGAACATGATTTTCTACCGTGTATTCCAGGCTTCGTGGATGAGTCTCGAATGAAGGTGGATATTCTTATCTGTACACCTGGAAGACTTGTTGAGCACTTAAAATCTTCTCCTGGATTTAGCTTGAAAGATATTAAATGGCTCGTCATTGATGAAGCTGACAAACTTCTTGACCAAAGTTTTCAACAATGGCTATCATTAGTAATATCGAACATAAACTCATCGGATAAAATTTTATCAAAAAAGGATCGCGTTAGAAAAGTAATTCTTAGTGCAACTATGACCAACAATCTCAGTCACTTGATGCAGCTAAAACTTTACAGACCGTGTCTTATTCTATTGGAAGGAGGTAATAGTGTCGGCAGCAATCAGACTCAAGGTGAAATTCAAAGGCATGTATTACCGTCATCATTACTTGAATTTGGTATTAAGGTAGAGGAAGACGATATGAAACCACTCTATCTTATCGAGCTATTGAAGAGACAGGCGATTGTGGATCACCAATTATTGTCTATAGACGAATCTCCATCTGATACTAATAATTCTGATTCTGATTCGGACTCAGACTCAGACTCAGAATCAAACTCCAGCTCTATTTCTGCATCTGCATCTTACTCTAACTTTAATTCAAAGCCTTCCCTGAACGATAAGACCAACTTATCTATACCTCTTGCATCACAACAGGATATGGAGGCTTATAAACTACGTGGGGTCCTTATCTTTTGTAAATCTAACGAAACAGCAGTTCGCCTTGGTCGGTTGATAGGAATTCTATCTCCGCCCTTATCCTCTCAAATAGGAGTTTTGGCATCAACTGTGCCTCGTTCAACACGGCGAGATTACTTGAACTTATTTCTTAAAAATAAGATTTCTATACTTGTAGCATCTGATCTAATATCTCGCGGTTTAGATCTTCCGAATCTTGCCCATGTCATTAATTATGACATGCCAAGCAGTCTCGTAAGTTATATTCATCGTGTAGGACGTACAGCACGAGCTGGAAAAATAGGGAACGCCTGGACTTTTTTCACAAATTCTGAAGCAGCTTGGTTCTGGAATGAAATTGGACGATCACCAAACGTTCAACGCTCATGTAGCAAGATTGAGAGAATTAATTTAAAGGGCGCACTTAGTGATAAGCAAAAAGCAACGTATCAGGTGGCATTGGAGAAATTAGGAAGAGAAGTTAACAAATCTTCTTATTAATTATAAAAATTACTTAGCTCTTTTATTCTCCCAATTTATTTCCTATGATTCATTAAGATATTAATCTTAGGAAATAAATTTCTTTCATGCGTTGAATTTTTGGTCGGTAAGTATTATGCCGACAGCCTTATTTAATACTCTGATGCAAGCGAATTGCATACAAGTGCATAGGTTATTTAAACTTCAGCCCTATTTAAATGAGCTCCATCAAGATAACCAATCTGACAAGGATTTTCTCCGTCTTCTCTGGTAAGCAAATTTATGACAAAATAAAAATAAAGCTTATTAAATCGACAAAAGTAATTTCAAGAAAAAAAGTTCAAATATTCTACTCATAGTCCATCTGAAATTTTTAATATGTTGAGAATGGATACAACAAACATAAGATCGTTCGGAACTCTTCAGCATGTTTCATTAGTAAAACACAGAACGCCGAGTGGAAAGTTTGTGTCAAGCACAACCGACGGAAAAACAGTGGTAGCGACTAAGATCGTGACTCAGAAAGCTAAAAAATACGTTTCGTTTTGGATGAAACATGTTAAAAAAGGTGAAATGCCTTGGACTCAGTGGTACTGTTGCCATGTTACAAATGGCTTTGAGGTGAGTTAAGTTTTAATATGGCAGAATTTCTTTTTCTCAATTTATTAAGGTTATTGGCTCCCTTTAGCCAGCCTACGTTGTTGCTGTTAGGAAAAAATTACAGTAGGGAAAAATAAAACACAAGATTATTGTCTTTATTTCTTTTAAACCATTGGCTAACAACTTGAAAATATTGTCGCGTATTTTTAAAGTGTGATAAAGAGAATCATCGCATCCATAAACAATGTAAGAGGTGTCAGCATCACGTTTGCGACAATTGTGTGAAAGGTACATTATAACGAACTCCATTGTGACTTCTTTCCTTGCACAGGAAGTATGCCATATAATATGAGATTATCACCATGTCTTGGACATAACACCATATCTCGAGATCTGAAGGTATTCCATCATAAGGTCACCAACGAGATCTATGAATGAGGAACCCAAAAAAGGAAAGAAACGTCACAAGTGCGCGTTACTCCGAGAGATCCTGGGAAAGATGACAAGCTACAACAACTTCGAATCCGACTCAGTGCAGCATCTGACACAATCTTGTAAGGAAAGTATGAGCTATTCAAGGATTCGTCGAAAATAAAAGGACTAGACCTAGATGAGTTGAGATTTGCGAATGTGTGGTATCAGCTGTAATAGAATTAGCCCATAATCAACACATAGAACAAGAATATCCAATGTTCAAGTGCTTGCTCTGTTGACGATTATTATTCTGCAACCTATGTAAATTAGTATTTTGCAACCCTCGTCCAAATGAGCCACTTTTATCGTCGAATTTCATCTGAAGCCCCTGTATCTTTCTCCGGTGATTGCTAACCAGTGAGCATTGTAAATTGCTGCTCAATGAACCCTGCCTAAAAAGGCCAATTAGATGGCCGATTTTGCCAGTTGCTCTCAGTTTTCACCTTATGTAATAATTCCTTGATGATGTCATAGTTACAAGATCCGTTTTTTTGCCTTATTGGCATAGCAACTGAAAATAGCACTACTGTCACAAAAATAGTCGGGTTCTTAAAACGTCTCTGTACCCCCTGATCATATGAGCCAATTAAACAGCCAAAAATCCCTGCAATTACCTGTGCACCACGCTCTAATATTATGTAATAATTTTCTTATATTCAATTGGAGCAGAAGCTGTCCTCCCCTGTCGTATTGGCATAGCAACTGCTACAGGGTCTCTTACAATTAAATCCGCTTCAGTAAACACAGTAAGTAATAAACAAGTCCAGCTCAATACTTCCGATACTTAATTCATCATAATAATGCATTCTACCATAAACTTCATTACGACCCAACTTTCAATAATTTAGAGTAATTTGAAGCTTTAACTAGTGCAGTCTGTCAATTAACATACTAGCAGTCCAATGGCAGCAAGAAGATAGTCACGGCACTGCCAAGGGCACCTGTAATTGTTTGGCAAAAAACAGAAAACTCCAACTTGGAGGCCAGTCACTAACTTGTGCTTTACTTTCTATTATCGTGGAGAGGGTGAAAGTGAGCTTGGGGAGGACGACCGGGAATGGTGGTTTGATTACTCGGTTGACTTTGACAACTGCCTAAATCGTCTTTTTTTCCAGCATAAAACGTCAATTGCTCTACTAGGTGAATTTTATGAACTAGTAATAATGGAATATACGTATAGTACAAAAAGATTCGGTGTGCCTTTGTTTCATATGGTTGGATGCACAAATATCAACACTACGTTTGAAGTTGGGTATCCTTTTCTCAGTTGAGAGACTGAGGAAACTACGTATGGGCTATTAATGTCCTACGAAAAGTTCTCTGGGGGAACAATGTCCCTGAGCCTAGAGATGTAGTTACGGATCGAGAGCTTTCACTAATGGATGCTATAGATCGAGTTTTTAATTAACTCTAAAAATATTCTTTCTGCATGGCACCTCAAGCCATATCTCAGCAAAGCAATGGATAGTGATTTGGGAAAAACTTTTACCGATGATTTCATGAAAGTTTGGAATGTGCCAAAAAGCGTTGAGTTTTCTGAGCTATGGAATAGCAGTAAAACCAAGTGGTCTACTTTCATTCCTAATGATGAAAAATTTATCAAATATCTCGAGGACACATGGCTCCCGTATGCGTAAAGGTTTGCTAATTGCTACGTCGGCAAACACCTTCATCTTGGCCATATGACTAGTAGCAAGGCTGAAAGTGCTCATCATTATTTAAAGATGTTAATATCAAATTCTACGGGGAATTTATTCACCGTAGTAAAGAGAATTCGAATCGCTCTCAACCAGCAGCACAGAAGATATCAAGACTTTCTTTATCAGCAACAAGTGAAGGAAGTCATGAAGGTGCACTATTCAGGTAAGTTGAATACCTCGGTTTGTCGACATGCCCTAAAGTTAGTATATTTCACGAGAAGCATTACTAGCTGTGATTGACGAGGTCCAATCTTGTCGATTGAGATTGACTACGAGAAAGGATAGGACGCTGCTTTGATTACGCGAAGTCATGTGACTTATACGAATCTCTCTTTTCCTGACAGTAACGACTCGGGCTGCTTTCCTCGAAAAACACCAATTAAAATTACGAACTTTCGGCATTCCTATTCCAGAATGTACGTGTAACTTTAGATTGTCTTTATGTGTACCATTTTATCATCTAATAAAGAAGAAACTGGATTTAAATCAGCAATTATGTTTAGCTGTTTTTATCGTCATTGGTATATGACTCCAACGGCAAATTTACTAGATCTACCACAAAACAATAATAGTAATATTGTAGCTGGAGAAGAGGGAGGAAGTTTGGCTGAGGGCCAAGTAATTGGCATAGGTAATTTTGGTGGAAATAATAACAGAAAACGAACTTTTGAATCAGTCAATGAACCGGTGACGAGAAAAACTTGGAGAATGAGACTAGCGGCAGATCTCACGCCGAATAATGCCGTTGTGAATGATATCATAAACTCAACACAACGCCAACCATCACAGCATGAATCTGGAATCTCAGTGAATGTTGAAGACGTTATTTCTGCACAATTACCGCTAACAACAAATCAAGCCTTGCTAGATGTAGTTTTCCACCAGAGCACCTCGTAACTGTAGTAGAGGTGGTCAGCCTGGACACACTAATCGTACGTGTGGTGGATGGAGAGTTAACGTCATAGAATAAAGGTATGTGTGGAGGATGATTTGAATAGGTATATCTGACGGACTTGCGAATCGTATTTTAGTACGGTTAAAACTGATGTTTTTATTTTTGGGCCCTTATTTTTTTAACCGAAACGAATGATAAGAGAAGAGACCCTTGTAGCAGTTACTTTGCCAATACGACAGGGGGAGTACAGCTTCTGCTCCAATTAAATATGAGAAAGTTATTACATAATATTAGAGCGTCGTGCACAGGTAATTTCAGGGGTTTCTGGCTATTTTTCGGCATATTCGAGCAGGGGGGTACAGAATAGCAATTATCAAAGTTCAGGGGTTTCTGAGGAAATTCGACGATATAAGTGGCTTATTTTAGCTAGGGCAGCAAAATATTAATCTGCCTTCACACATTATTGCCCTATTAGGTAAAATGCAGTGAGACAGGGCTGGCCCCTCCTAGTGCTGAACTAATATTTCATTGTTGTACCTCTGTAAACCTCCCGCTAGCATATTTGAGGTTAGGCAGGTTTATGGAGCAATTATTTTGGTGGAGTCTGATTGGAGCAGAGGCACATTGAGACTTCCTTTAAGCGAAAGACTCACTTTGACCTTCTTGGAGTCGTCGATCAGAGTTCAGCAACCAATTGGATAGTGGTATAAAAGTGGGAAACAATATATAAGATCGCCTGCTAAGAGATCGACATCAGAATCAGTTTTATAATTAAATCGGTGAAAGAATCGACTCCAATTTTTAAGATCCCGACTACTTTTGTGACCGTAGTGATGTTCACCCCAGTGATGAGAAAACTGCCTAGATCGGATCTTCCTCAAGCTCTAGATCCTAGTCTTAAGGAAATAGTGGTATGTCTTTGCTTGGATCTGGGCCGTTGAATTTCGATAGTATCTGCAATCCAGACCAACTATCGACTAGAGACAGTATCTTATTCCTGACTGGGTTTTTTTTTAGGGCCGAAAGCTCTTTATTCTTATAGTTTATTTATGGCACTTACTTGTTAATATAGTCTAAAATTAAAGATGATGACAATATTAAGGTTGCAGTTTTAGTGGTGGTTTAACGTTTCGTATCGAAGAACTGAAAGTTGGTCATGAGCAAATACGCAAGAAGTTGTTTATTTACTCTTGTAGCATGCTTGTTTTCAGTTGCTATGCCAATAAGGCGAAAAACGGATCGCGTAAGCGCGAGGTTAATTATTCCGGGAGATGAAGGTGTATAAATTTTGTGCACGTAATAAGCCCCATTTTTATAACTCATATATCACTCCTGTCTTACCCGCTTGCCGCCACATCCCACATTCTTAATTACCAGAATTCCAAAAATCATCATCGTCTCAATCTCTATCGTATTTACTCTGATCGCCTTGAAACATAACTAAAAGATTTTTGAATTTTCTGGATGTACGTTTGTATATTGTCATACTGCCCTGGATCGAAACTAGCTAATCCATCCTTTTTTAATTTTTTTTTTGCGCTTTGACACACGTGATCGTGACCATGACAATTTAGCGATGGGAGGAGGGTAAAACAGGAATGATATTTGAGTTATAAAAGTGGGGCTTTTTACGTGCACAAAATTTATGCACCTTCATTTTCCGGAGTAATTAGCCTTACGCATCTTGTAACATAATCAAGAAATTATTACAGAATGTGAAAACTGGGGGCAGCTGGCGAAATCGGACGTCTAATTGGACTTTTTAGATAGGGCTCACTGGTTAGCAATTACCCTTTCTCCACACTGAACTTCCAACATTGTGTAATTATTTCATAGCTTCTAACTGGCACAAAAGTACTGGGTAATTGCTAGAAGTTCCCGCCACTACTCATTCTCCCCTTCTCGATTTTTTCTGATTGTCTGCAGGTATCTATAGTAAAATATCTTATAATGTATTTGCATATCGCAAAATCAACATCATGCTCTCTACTACCCAATGTAGTTCCAATGTCCTCCATAAATACCTGTCGAAACTGTGGATTATGTCCTAATTGAACGTGCCCTAGACTCTCATTAAGGTGACTCTATATCTATTACACGTTTTGTAGGTAAGTGCTGGCTGATGACACCTGTTGCAGACACCTCGAGCGCTTATGCCAACCAAAATGAAAGAATCAGTGGTTGTTGATCAAATTAAAAATTGGCCATGTTGACATCACCGACATTGACGTTCGACGCATCTTCAGAACGCGATGGTTGACGATGCGTGGAATTTACAACGGATTTTTTTTTTTTTGTAATCAATTAGGGATTCAATCCTAATTGGATACGCCACTATCCTCTACTCATATCTAATGTTTTCTAACCCTACCGGGAATAAGTTCTTGAAACATCTCAAACTTTTATTTACAAGCATAGCGTATTCACCTACTATCGCCTAGGACAGCCTTGTTGAAAGTAAAACCACTGCAATGATACTTTTTTGTTGTACTTTGTTTTTTGAATTTACAGCAGAGTGATGATTGAGTCAGAGTTTGAAAGAGGCACTATGATGTCATTTGGACGGGTAGCTCTGATTTTAGCCAATCGTCAAGCGCTGCCAGAGTGATAGTGGAAAATATTATCCATTTCTGTGGTAATTATCACGGCACTAACTGTCAAATAAAAAACGACCGGCATAAAAGTATTAACAAAGGGTGGCGGGGTTTATTTATTTATCACAGCACAACTCGTGTTTTTCGCAGGTTATCCGTCACGTGGAAAGTTTAATTCCTATAATATTTCAAGTTTTCACAATTGTGAAGAGAGTTGAAATTCAGATTTGAGCCTCCTCAATATTAAAAACTAAAAATTAAAACTAGCACAAGTGGCACGTACTAATTAGCACCAGTTTACAAATCCAACTCATATACACAGATTGGCTCCAACTTTGAAATTACTAATAAACAAATACATTGACTATTGATCACAGGGGCTAGCCAGCGACATAACTTGGATATTCTTATATCTCTACTTACATTAGAATCACTCTGATCTCATTTTTATGAACTGCGCATTCATGAGATCAAATGGCGGTGAAGTGAACTTTATAGTCTGGATTTATTTAGACGCTATTTTCTCTATGCGGGATGTTCGGGATATCAAAATCTCGGATGGCCTGCCGCAAAAGAATTTTTTCAAGGTAAATTAGGTCAGGTGATAAAGTTCCCACATTATCTGAGTTGATTTACCGTTGCTATAACAACAAAATTGACAGTTTACTTTAGATAAACAACCGATATTAGTGAATCACATCATCAGCCTACAGCACTATCTACCATCAATTAAACAAGTTAAATCAACCAATATCATTAGATAATTGAAATGCGAGCCTGACACGAACTACAAACCACGGAACTTCGATATGGAACATCAAGCATCACATAGAAGAGACGAGACTTATACCACTTTATCTTCCAACTTCTCAGAAATCAATACAAAATATGGTGAGTTGTTAAAACCGACTTTATTGAGACTTTTCTAAAAAATCGCGGAGACGATCGAATTTTAGCTCTTGAGAAAGAAGAATTTTCAATAACGGCAAGCAGAAGCCACTCTAAAGAAGAGAATAGCACGAGACAGCAGATTAAAAATATTGAAGCACAAATACACGCAGCAGCTAAAGCAGTAATTACTAGTCTCGAACAAGAAGACATGATGGAAAGTCAAGATTTTATCCCCGGGTCAAAACCAGGAAAAAACTTTAGAAATTTAGATTTGGTCGATAACCGCTCTAGCAAAACATATAACTTAAGTAGAAGTTCATCTTCTGAAATTGAAAATTTTTCAGAAAACGGAACAGGTGATTCAAGCTCTCAACATGATGCAGCAATCGACGATGATGTATTTAGCTACTCACATCAAAGCAAAAGAAGTAGCTGGAACTCATATCAAGAACATATTAATTCAGAAGATACAAGCAAAAATTTTTTATTACCAACTGATATCGGAAAAGAAGTTGTTGACACCGAAAATACCACTTCTTCCGTGTCCAACAGAACATCTCCGAGGAAAAAAGGGAGCCCTACTCGTAAAGTCACTAAGAATGTATCAAGATCTGCATTCCGAACACCTTCTTCAGTACGCGCAATACAAATGTCTTCTCCTATTGCATCAAGTATCCATTCATCATATTCTGCGCACCAAAAAATGCCATCTAATTCTCAACGTGGAAATCTAGTCTCATACGGCTCGCCGACCAAGGTTACGCCATCTAGATTGAAGCCTAAGAAGGAAGATCCTCTTGTTCTTTTGCATCTTACATTTATGCCGTTAAACTACACATATTCTTGCTTGATGACCTCTCCTGAATTACCAGAATCCCTAAAAAGCGTTCAGGAAAGCTGGAGATTATTACAAGATAAGCTGAACGATACAGTCTTAGAGCGTGGTGTTTTATTAGCCCATCCTCAGGACTCTTACGAAATCCTCGAGGAACGTTTGCTGGAGGCCTTAGAACTTCCCACAAATACACGAGCTCGTATACTGAGATGTGGTCATTATATGAGATCATCGAGCTCTGAAGCTTCAAGCTCCGGCGAAGAAACTGGCCAAACCTTGACGTCTCCTAAACTCCGGAAGAATTATAAAGCTGGTTGTAAATTATGTGACATTTGTGGACGCGAAATTCATATTCAAGACTTCCGAAGTCAAGGAAGAAGGTTTCGAATAAAGATATACGCATCCAATGGTCTAATGAGCGCCGGCGCATGGGCTGCAGCTTGGAGAGAGATGGAGCGAGTGGACGTGGAAATTGAGCCTTATGTTGAGGCACACTTAAACTTAGAATTGAAGCAGTTCGCTTTACGCTCCCAACAATTTACATTAGTGACAGACAAAAAAGATGAATATGAATACAGAGACGAAGAGATAATGATTGAAAACTCCTTCAATCAGGAGCTGGAGCGAGAAAAGCGCGAGGAGGAGCTCAGGATAGAAGCAGAAATTCGTGAGTACGAAAAGAGAGAAGAGTTACATCAAAGAATGGCCCGAGAAGCAGAAGAGCAAGAGATATTATCAAGAAAGATTAATGAGGACGCCAACCCTACCAGTCAAATCAAAACAGAAACGGAATGTAGGCATAAGTATGAGAATCATGAAAACGAATTGCACCCAGGTCTAAATTCGGATACAAATCACTCGGAAAAATTTAAATCGAGTCGGCCTCAAGACTCTTTAATCCAACTGCTTATTGCTGCAATAAAGGTTGTATTACTGGAAAAGCGTAACTTAATTAGTGCGATACTAGCATTTGTTCTGATTTTGTATTGGTTCTTGGTCAAGGATACTCCAACCTCACTATCGAGAAATATTGACTCAACTATAGCCTCAAGCGAAGTTCAAAATAACATGATAAATACCGATGTTTCCTCCACTTTAGATGTTATTACGTCGACTGTTTTTCAACAAATAACGGTAACACAAATGTTCCCAACTCCTTCAACCTGTAGCAGGAAAAGTTATCCGACTGGATGATATGGTGGCAACGAATTTCATTTCCAATTAAGATAAATAAAGCGCGCAAATGTTTGAAATGTTTAAATATAATCTAGTTATTAGGTTCGATCTATTACTATCCTTCATTTTTTTTTGGCATTTGGGTTGGAATTTTATATTAGTCAAATCTAACGAAGGGTGGCATACTTCTTACTGTTTAGATTGTTGATGTGATTAATGACGAAAAAGTTTTGAGATTTGGAAAGTGTTAGAAAGCTTACAAGAATGATTTTAATTTAGATTTATAGCTAATTTACTTTCTTTTGTTCCGATGAAGGAAAAAAAAATAAAAATAAAAATAAAAAAAGTTTCAATTTTGCAAAGCTCACGTACAGAACCTTTCGTTCAAGGATAAGCAATCTTCAAGAGAGTTGGTAACAAGGACTGCCAGTATCATTCTCTCTCTTAATTTGGAAAACTTAGTCGGGTCAGTTATGCTACTTAGACCACCTAATTTTAAGATAAGATTTATAAACTATTTAGGTGATAAGACAAGGTAAAAATAAAGGACGGATGTTTTGGACAGCCTTGAAGGAGCATAAGAAGCTCACTATTTATTTGAGG
This sequence comes from Oidium heveae, assembly GCA_003957845.1. Taxonomy (NCBI): domain Eukaryota; kingdom Fungi; phylum Ascomycota; class Leotiomycetes; order Helotiales; family Erysiphaceae; genus Oidium; species Oidium heveae. The sequence continues at coordinate 31,401 of QVIK01000043.1, read as the reverse complement.
ATAAGAAATGGTGCAGCTTATACTCCGAGTGATAGGGTGAGATAATACTACTACTTACGGTAGATGGAGTGATTTCGATGAAGCTCTTGCTCTCTGTGATGCAGAACAAAGGCTTGCTCATGTGTCAAAATAAGACAATGAAAGAGGTGGGGGAAAAGGAATTAATTGCCGCCTTATAGATTGCTTTAAACTCGCCCAATCTAAAAATCTCCGAGACTGTTTTGGGTCGAGTAGAGGTCTTCTCCCAACTTATATCACAATACGGGTAGTAATCAATAACATTCTCACAATTAACTTGGGTCAATCGTGAATTCTAAGTATTTTATAAGGCTACTGGAAGAAATACTTGCAAAGTACATGGTAAGGAAGGTATGACTATCACAGTGGTTAACACATAGGCTGTTTATTTAGAAGTCAAAAATATAAAACTTCAACTCAAATTAGATAGTTGCATGATGAATCGTATAAGAAAGTGAGTGATCGTATATCCCAATGAGTATTGTAGCGATGTAGAAAGTATTCAGACCGTAATTGATTGCGAGGTGAGTGAATAGTACAACAAGTTGGCAAGGGAGAACAAAAGAGGGTCAGATAGAGCAGCAACCCATTCTCTTAGCTCTGCGTATAATTAATAGCAATTCTAATCACTTTTCGCAGAAATATTATGATTTGGATTTGGATTTTTGCCTTTCCTCAATATCTAAAAAATCCTTTTATTTCTCCGTCTCACAAGGAAAATTTAACACCAATAAAAAATTTACATCTTATTCTGATACATCATGGATATTGATTAATGGTTCGTAATACTAGCCAAATCAAATTCGGATTGAAAGTTTAAAAAAAGGATACAAGTTTCGAGGTATTTGATAGTAATGATGTAGATAAACTTCAAAATTGTAATTTTTTACTTATATTAATCCAAATTTAATCATTGACAGCTTCTATGAAGAATCAATATTCGTTTTTATGCTTCATAATGTGTGCTGCCAAGTAAGACTTTTATCAGGAACTCATTCATTCCAATTGTACTTGTTGACTGAGCTCATGATTTTTCATAGCTTTCAATTCTTTCAAAAGCATTTTGACATGTTGTTCTATTAGATTTGGTTCACTGGTCTCCTTAGAAGATCCGAAGTCTCCAAAAGGATGTATATTGAATCAATATCGTTATTTACCACGGATAAAATATTTCTATTCGCTGCTGAGCACCCGGTTGATAATACTTTTCTATAAAAATCTCTTCAAACCATTGACTCTTTGTTAACCTAGAGTTTTTGTTAATGATGTATTCATATTAAATTGAAAAGAAACGTCAATTGATCATTAACTAGTCTTGATTCAAGGCATAACTGATCTGATTTAATTTCAAATTTTTTAGTTGACTTGAATAAATGCTTGATTTGATTTGGTCATAGTCATGTAATTATATCGTTACTGGCCTGGCCACTGTATTAACTCTCATGGTCGAATTATTTCCGAGCAGCTCTTTAATTAGTTCTTAGCCCATCTCAACAAGACTAAAAAGCGTAAAGGCTTAGTAGATAATTTTCAGTGTTAATGTGAATTATGAGATAAAAAGGGGTATCGTAAACAAAAAAAAGCGAAAAGATCCTGCTTTTATCTCGCTAAATTTCCTGAATACGCTCTTGGCCGAGCGTTCCAAACAAAAATACAGGCTTTTAATGTTGTCTAAATAACCCCGTATTACTGTGGTGTCGTCCATAACTCATTCATTCGGGGCTTTATATCATAGGTATCTGGCTCTGTACTTTCAGGTCGCCGCAAATTTGAGCTTTGATAGTACATCTGTTGACCTATAGTATTGGAACCATAAGTATCCGGGTCCGGATATACATAAGAATTGCTTGCAGGAGATAACATATTAGGTCCTGTTGTTTGCCAGCTGACGGTATTATTTTGTGAATTATTATTCTGACAGTTGCTGAGCTGACGGTCGGAGGTGTTAGCTGTGGATGAATCTAGGATTGCCGGTGCTTCGTAGCCTGTTGGATGTGATGTTGGCCTTGATGACATATTAGGGAAAGTGGATGGTCCTGTTGAGGTTTGATTCGCTATACTGTATTCGCTTCTTAAGTGGACTGGCAATGGATTATTACCCATGTAAGAGTAATCAGTTGATTGGCGATGCATACTTGCATTGATTGGTACAAGATCTGAGTTTGGTGAGGCTGAAACTGTCCTATGCCCCGGCGATGGCGTTGAAATGGGTGATGGATTTTTGGAGTTAGAATATTTTTCTGGGCGGATTCGATTAGTTCGAGCGCTAGCTCCACCTCGATTGGCTAACGCTACATTTGTGGCTACCGCTGCTTCCTCAACCGTTCCCGTATGATTAATTTGATGCCGTGTAAGTGTGGTTCTTCGAGTAAAGGTCTTTTGACAGTCTGCATAAGGGCATTTGTAAGGTCTCTTTCCAGAATGTATCCTCCGATGTCTTGCAAGGGAGCTTGAATCACTAAAAGGCTTTGAAGATTATTAGCTAGTAAGTCAAAACGGATTTATGGTATTCACCTTGCCACATTTTTCACACATATGAGGCTTTTCACCTGTATGTACTCTCATATGAACCGTCAAAGCTGAACGTTGAATGAATTGCTTCCCACAATTAGGGTGATCACATACATGTGGTCGAATCCCGCTATGTATTCGCTCTTAATTTGAATTAGGTATGAGTCTGTATTAATTTAAAGAATTAGAACTAACCATGTCTCGCAAGATCACTTCTTCTAGCAAAGCCCTTGCCGCATGAACTACATGGGAAAGATTTGGGAGCAGCGCTATCTGATTTACGTCCATCTCTATTTGCGGATGTGTTTTGAGATATTGTAGTTGACCGAAAGAATTCAGCACGGTAGCCTTGCGATAACATAGGTGCCTGGGGTTGCATGGCTGTCGGAGATGGATACTGCATGGCAGTAGTTGGTTCACTTAATTCGTTCATATTTTTAACACTAGTTTGTGCTGAGTATCGAGAATTTTCAGAATCATGTAAAGAGTTATCGCGTTCAGAACCTACTTCTGATAATGGCTGATTGGCTTGAGTAATTGAATGAAGGAGATGCATGTCTTGTTGGGTTTCAGTTGTTGCTGCTGCTGCTGCTGCTGCTGCTGCTGCTGCTCCTTTAGCTTTCGAATTAACTATTTCCTTAATATCCATATTGCAAGTTTCAACGATTTCTTGGGTACGTGGCAACCTATTTTTCCCATTAGTTAAGAGCCATAAGTATGCACGATTTTATTTGGACCAATTTTGTTGACCCCTGCAATAATTTGAGCGCTAAAAGGAACAATAAGCATGCACTAGCGGCCGTTATTGTTCCGATCATTTATAGCTTTTATACAACTTTCTAAATCAGTCAGGCGATATTTACATCTAACAAGAATAAGGTAATAAATTTTCAGAAGTTTTCCCTTACAAACAACTTCTCCTCTTATCTCATCTATCAATTGTCCCCCTTTCTCAGCACCTTCAATATTCTGGAATCACTATTTATTTGCGAACTTCGGCCGCAACCCCTTTGCGTAACAAGCCGGGAAAGCCATTTCCATTGAGCCAAGTCGCATAGTGCATTCTCATGTTTAATTATAATCTATACAGTTGCGATTCAGAAAATCGAACTGCTCGATCTTGCTGAAGATCAATTTTTAAATTTGTCAATTAAACAGAATACATTGCCGGAATTCTCGTGACATCTTTTCTACAAACTCATTCCCAACAAATAAATACATATTTTTCTTATATCTCGTCTCCTATCTAATGTCTAAGGAACCTGACGAATATAATTTGGCATATTAATATTTAAAACAAATTCTTTATTAACATAATCAAAATCCACATATAAAATTGATAAACATTTAGTTGAAAACTTTAAATATCTTCTCTGTCTTCGTAAAAGAGAAATCTCTTTTCGTCTTCTTGAACTATTCAAAGCGGTCAAGTAGTCTCTAACTAAGTCATATAATTTCTGTTCCTCTGGCGCAATATCCTCAATATTCAATGACATAGCAGTAATCTGTTGAGCAACCTCCAAATTCCTAACTATTAAATAGTCGCCAAATCCACCCGTAGATGATGAAATCAAAGAGTCGGAAGATTGTGATAAGCTTAATAGAAGTTCAATTTTGTAACTGAAGTCACAGTAAATTGTATATCCATAAAGCCGTTCGACCATGAACATATGCTTACAAACAATACGATTATTAGCCATGTATGGACACGTACATCTTGAATAGCTATTGCTATCATTCAACGAAACAGTGTAGCTTACATCTGTTCTCGAGAAGGACTTGACGAAAACTTCCCTTTCCGGCTCCTCAGTACCTCCTGGTAGAGACAGACATATAATGTAATTCTCTGTGCCTTGAAGACGAATCGCATTAAATTTATTTAACTGAAAGATTTTGGTCTAGCACGTTCGTCTGGTACCAAGACTGTTGACGACAGCTGTCATTTTTAACCTGAGGTCAATCAAGGCTTCTCTCAAAAGCCTGTATGTAAACCAAGAGATCTGGTCGCTGCTTTCTGACAGACTTTAAATATACGCTCTTCAATTTAATATGCCAAGATTCTATCAAATTATTAGAGTTGAACTCCTCCATCGCCTAACGAATATTTGTTTAGAATGTTTACAAACACTTAAAAGATACCTTACCGTCCGGTTACCTAGCCACCATTTATCAGGTTGACCCATTCACTGCGAGAGAAACTAGCTTAACCATTCCCTTTGAGGCTATTATATCTGCTGATGCCTCTCATAGACCGCTGCAAATTCAGAAAAGGTCTTTGTTCGGACTAGCATGATGAAATCCTCCACAGCTTTTTTTAAAATGGTGCCGTTGCAGATTTTTTTTTGATTGATTATTGAGCGGACAAAAAAATGCCAGTGGCAGAATCTGATCTAGAGGCGATCAAAGGTAGACTTGATCCCGGCGATCTCTATAACGTAGCAGTCGATCATGAATATCGGTGACTCAGTCAACCGAGCATTCAATTTCAACCACTTCAGCCAGCGTTCCAGAGGAGCCCTGGTTTCAGAGCTGGTTGTCATAAAAGCGACAGACACCCAATAGCCAGCTGTAGAGTGCCTAACTACAATCGTGTTCAGAAAAGCTTTTCGGTCCTTATTGTCGAGGATATAGAACATGTTATGCGTAGCGTCTAAGCATGGAAGAGAATGGAATTTGCTCAGTATATTGAGCTGCCAAACAGTGCAAAACGAAAAACGCAAACGGACACGAGTAAGTCTCTGTCCATTCAAATATCGCTGAACGTCCATATATTTTCTGGTTATTGGTAAGATATACTGGCACCGACAGGGATGATTTATATAGTTTGTCACAGATTGACTGTAGGTGGCAATGAGTACATGTATGAGTTATGCATATTCCATGTTCCTTTCTCAGGGTTAATCTTTTAAGGACTCCCAAACGTCTATCTCAATTGACGAATGCTTGCTCATAACTAGCACCAGTATGTTGAAAAGTAGCTCAGTATATTTATTTATACTGTATCCATGATCCTGGATACTTGCATAACATAGTACCCTTGAAATATACAGTTACTTCTCTCTACTATTGATATCCTTGCATAAGTCTATACTATGATTTATTTCGGGAGCCGGTGTCGGCACACCCATCCACCCTTTGGTATCGGTATACCTCCATCTATAAGCCACAACTTCTCTAAAATCAGTAAAGGAGGGACATCTCTCTTACTACGATAAACCTTTTTCTGCTTTTGCTCCATAGTCACATATATTGCCTATGAGAATCCCGCCAAAGGTTCGGTCGCATCATGGCTATGGTTTGGGTAGATTACGGTTAGACTTCACTTCTACACGTGATCTTCATCCAGAATCCACGTGATAATAAATGATCATGGTCATTTCTTGAGGAGAGGTGTGGAAGTCATGCGAACATCCGAACCCGTTTTTCTATATCCACAGCTGTGATCACACTCAAGCTATATGTTTCGGGTTTTCCTATGCCTATCATTCTTAGTCCTTTCCTTCTATGTCGAATATCTTTCGCTTAAAGCGAGCTGCTAACTGCTGCAATGATTTAGTACTTCATCAAAATTTTCGTATCTCTGAGGTTTCAGTAAACCAGATCCCCTATTAGTAATCAAGACCCATGTCCGAAATTAGGTAATTTCAATGACCGCTAAGCTAGATTAGTAATTAGAAGCTCGGACATTTAGAAATAGGGGTACCGACGAACATTTATATATTCATCCAGAGGGGATATTAAAAAAAGGATAATTACATATCGTCTTAGATTTTACTATATTGAAGTATAGTTGAAATCCATAGACACCTTGTAACTAAATTATATATAATTACTATTTACTATTTACTACTTGGTACCTTAGAGCCTCATCTCTGCGAAGGGGGTAGGGCGAGTGGCATGTTGAGGTATGTGAAGAGGGGGTTCAGGTGTGATATATGGTTATGCGAATTCTGTTGTGAATCTTTTCCTTATTATTCGAAGTCTTCGGCAAGAGCGGTGGTGGTTTCTATAGAATTATATAATGGATCAATTTTCTACGTGTCTAGCGCTACAGAGCAAGTCGCAGGAGGCAAATGACTTTTTTTAGAGGAAATGGAGCTTTTAGATGGGGGAGGTGTGCCAATACCGGCTAACTTTATTTCGACTATCTCCGCCTTGTGCTGATAAGAGTCTGTGATGGTTATTGTTGGCTACAGGTCTATTATCGGTTGAACAGCCGTCAAAGTTTTTACTTTTGGACCACTTTTTACGCTTTTCTCCCTTCTTTTACTCCACATTATGTTATTCTTTTCTTCTTGTAGCCACTCCTCAATTTCATCATTGCATACAAATTCCATAGTAAATTCAATTTGTCCAGCTTTGTCAAACGGTATATCATCGTTGTTAATGGTGCGAGTCTTTTCTGAAGTATTTATCTAGATGTGGAAGAAGTATGAGTGAAAATCAATATTCGGTTTCCACCATACTTTTAAAAATTTCTGTAAACACAAAAATAACCTAAAGTGTTGAATATTATGCAAATGGAATTTACTTTTGGCTTTGAGGTGGCATTTAAAATGTAAGACGTTGGATCTGATCAATTAAATTTCGGCTAGATTGCGGATTAATCATAGTTCCGAATCCAGGGCTTATTGCAAGGGTAATAATTTGCAAGGTGCAAAAGTTGATGCAAAAAGAATCTTGCCCATAATCAAGGTCTAAAGACTTCATATTACTTTTACACTTTAAGCATATGGTCCCTTATACCAACAGTTCGAATTCCCAATCTATCAATTTTTAATGTAATACTATACGATGGTGTTGGATTATGTTGAGTGATGCGAAATATGCAATTCTAGAGAAATGCGCGGGAAAAGTGGGTTTGTCAATAATGTTTGGGATCTTGATACTTGTCGAACTCCCTTAGGCAGTAATTCAAATGAAATTAGAGCAAAGAAAATTTTTGAGATTGTTTCTTTTCTCGATACATATGTTGGATAAACTGATTGGAAAAGACACCAACATTGTCAAAGCAGATTGAGACTATTTATTTTTCTATTAACATATTAAGAGATAAAGGGGCAAAAAATAGTATTTTGGATCTCCTAGGGAAAAAGCTGAAGTCATGACAAAAATATTTGTTATCCATTATATTGACAATTGATTTGTTATGAGAAATGACCCAATGTGGCAAAACAGTGGCATTAGTATTTTCGATGTTTCATAGAATAAGTAGATGTTTCGAAAACACATCAACTCATGTCTTTGCCTATGCTTGCTAGCTCATCAAGTAAACCCCCGCTTGGCGTTGATTGCTAGATGAAGCAACAGAGTTGGTTGAGGACTTCACCACAACAGCACAGTATCACACTCTCATTCACTGAATAGCACTGTTGCTCATCTATTTTTCATAGGAGATGGAAATTTAGTTTAAGTCGAATTGTTTAAACGCCGCTTAATTTGATTTTTCTAAGTGAGGTTGACTGGCCTGGGTTGCATTGGATATATAGATGGATCACTTGAAGCCGAGAGCCAGTCTCTAGCGTGTTTGTACTTCATAACATACACAGCAGACAATGAAGATACAAGCTATCTTTATCTAGGATCTATTGACCGCCCCACACTATATCCTCGCACCAATATTATAGGTGTGAGCCAGTCGATCATAACACCCTGGATGTGGCTTACGCAAGTCAATTCGTTCTTAGATCGGCTTCATGATGCATGTGCTATTGTGTCTTTATGACTGTTTCAACGGCCCGTGGATGGTGCGTGAGTTAATTGGTATTGAGAAGAATGAAGACCACGTTGCATATCGGTCAGCCAGTCAGTTCCTCTTATCTCTTTCGAAAAGGAGAGAGGCAATTTAGCTTGGACTGCCAAACAAAATAAAAATTGTCTATTCTTCTTGAGACTAGGATATCGCCAAGCAAACAGAAGGGAAGATGCTTATCTCTTACGTACAGAGACGATTCTCACTAAAAAGGGATGAGCAGCGGGTCGGAAAAATAAAGTCCGTTATAGATGTGCGCTGACTACTATCTGAATAACGGACTGATTGGGATATCATAATTTACTCATTTTTCTCAAAGGCAATCAATCCACAGTCAACAACAACAAGAAAACGACAACAACCCTAATTACCTCAAGCTATAGCTTCCCTGCTGGTCTTCACTTGCCTCGTCTTGTGCTACCCTTTTGTCTTTCATTGTTGCCGCCTGAAAAAGACATTAACTAGTCACCTCCTTTCATCCTCGTCTAGTTGGTCACCATGTGATCTTTGACAGTAAGCAATCTTCTAACAACGTTATAAAAATATGCTCTTCCTCTATCTCCTCCCCGATCAAAACGTGTGAATATTTTGGGTATATCTATGTGAGTCTGTTGATAAACATAAAAACACTCACATAATATGTTGTTGCTGGGAGCTAGCTAAGCTCAACTCGGATCTGGAATGGGGCAAATAACATGCCTTCTGTGATTGAAATAGTATACGAACGTTAATTGGATTAACTTCAATACAAGCCAAGTAGAATTCACCTTTTTTTCATAGCTGAAAAATCAAAAAATTTCACAAGAGAAAAGATATTGATTGGAAAATGATGTAAAAACAATTGACCTTACTGACCTTAGAATCGACTCCCCTCGTTTCTTTAAATCAGAAAGACTCTATATCTATATATCTCCCCCTCTATATCCCCTTCCTTACGACTCTATATCAACCACCCAGCAGTGCTAACTAATTCCTATCTTACACTTTAGGGACTACCTATGTTCACCCTTGAAACACAATCTGCTTTCTTTCAGTTCACTCTAGTCCTTTACATGATTAGTAACTGAACCCATCATCACTCGAATCTCACTGTGACTCATGAGTGTCTATCCCTTTACAACATGCGCGAACACACATCGTGACACTTATTGCATCTGCTACTCCTCCCGAGTTAGTAACAAGTTTGATCATTTCTCTACTCCCGGCATAACACAAGAGCGACCCGCGACTCCATAAAAATTTTTTTACAAATTTTAGCTATCTTGAACTTGTGCACCTGGCACGATTAGTTGGTTTCTCGGGAGCTTGAACACAGTCTTTCCTAACCTTTATTCTGAAGTATCGTTATTCTTTCCTCCTTCTTTGATACAAGGTATCCTTCTCTCAACCGAAATGGTTTTAATGAATCCCTGTGAAAGTGTCTTGATATTAGTGTACCCTCAATTTGCCTCAGACGGTATGATTTTCCCATATCTCCTCCAAATCCAACTACTACAAGTGGTCCTCTCTAAAAGGACCTCAATTTCCTACCAGACTCTCGATGATCAAGTAGCATTATTAAATCACCAGGATTATAAATTTGAGTTTCCTGCACTCCTATATCATGTTTTTGTGCTTTTAAATCAAGATGTCGATTTGAACGCCCAAGTACTTCTCATCTTATTTCATATCGTCACAGTAGTGTCAGATCGTAATTTTGGGGTTAATAAAAGAGTCTTGAATGAAGATTGGTTAAATGATAGATAGTTTTAATTCACTTATCAGAATGAATTAAGAATAGAATATAATGTTGTATGATAAGATAATAAGATTAGAAGAATGAGATATAATAGTTATGTTGATAAAGATATGTTTTAGATGTGTAAAATATGATAAGTAGATGATGTTTTTATATGTTAAGTTAAAGATGTTCTTTTAATCTATCTGGGAATGTACAGTATAAATATATCTAGGTAAGATCCAGAGCCCTCGCTCTTTTTGATCCCAACGCATATTTCTCATGATTCTTTGCGCGATGGCGTTGTGGCGTAGAGGCGTGGTGGCAATTCATACCAACTATCGCATAGTGATAATATCTTATTTCCGATAAGTAGAAACTCAATGGCTGTCTTAAAATGTCGGTCTTCACTCTGGAGTATATCCTCCTGACGCTGTATTGCTTCTGATAATGCTTCCCTCATATATTTAGGGTAATTTCTACCAGTAGCCCCAGTAGGCTCGAATCCTAGTAATATCTGCACTGGTGAATGTAAAAGATGTGTAATCTCACGGTTATTTAATTCGAAAATCGTTTGTGATACATTTTTTGACCATTTACTGGGATCTGAGGTTATCTTCTTCAAAACTCTCTGAAAAATATCAACCGTCTTTTCTGCCATACTTGTAGCTGCCTTTGCTGCCACTGGTGAATTGCACCAAACTATTCCTAAAATTCCAGTATTCCTTCGGGTATGAGACCCAAAGTGTGGTCCTGAGTTTGGATAAATTCCCACTGGAGTGCCAAATTGTTGGAATATATTTTCTAAAAATCTTATTACAGTATGCGAATCATTCTTCTCGGTGGTCTCAGCCCAAATAAAACTGCTGAAATAGTCGATGGCGATCAGCACCTAACGACATTTTGTTCCTTCAAACTTCGGAAATGGACCAATGAAGTCTATTCCAAGTAATTCCATTGGTTCGTTGACAGCCACCCTCGCTCTAGTTTGTGAACGATTCGCAGTTCCGTGTTTTGCATAGACCAGACATCCTTGAATATAGTCTCGCACATCTCGAGATAGGCTTGGCCAATAGTATTGCTGTAATATTTTCATCGTAATCGTTACTCCAAAATGCTCACTGTTGTCGTGCGTTTCAAGTAACAAGTCAGCTACTTCTGTTTTCTGAATACATCTTTCGTACGTCCCACACACATTAACATAGATTATCCCTTTCTGTGAACTGATATAACGTGATGCTTTCCTCAAAAATGCTGCGATTTGTACCTTTGTGATGGCTGATTTTGGCGAATTCCTAACAGCCATGTATTCTGCAACTTCCCTGTGCCAATCATCATACAAGTAGCTCCTACGAGGTGGTCCGTGGGCCATGTCAACATACCCGCTAAGATTTACTGACAACTTTTCGCCATTCCTATATATGCTTTTTGTCTTAGTAGTACATCAATTGAATATTTTATTTAATTCCATATCATGTATCGGCCTCCCAACATGCTTCAGCAGCTCCGCGTATCCGTCTTTGCCATCTTTCCATTTCCACTCGGGCTGGCCTTCTTCAGCTCCTATCAGTTTTCCAAAGTCTTCTATAATTGGGACTTCATGATTATTACTTGGAAATATCGTCCTTGATAACGCATCAGCAACGACATTTCTTTCCCCGGTATCCACTCGATTTCTACATTTAGATCTCTTTTCTTTGACGCCCAGCGTGCATATATCCCGTCCAGAGCGATGATTTAGGAAAAAAGATCAGTGTTTTGTGGTACGTCATCACTTTCAAGACCACCAGGACCCGCAACATGTGTTCATACTTTCTACAGAATTCTATTATTGCGCACAATTCTCTCTTATAAGTACCGTAGTTTCTTTGCGATGCCGAAAACGTAAATGCGTCATATAAAATGTGTACTTCTTCAACTTTTCCATCATCCAAAATTCTTTTCTGAGTTATAGGACAGCCAGCTGCCATCATACTTGCATCACTATAAAATCTTACCGGCTGGAGGTAGTCCCGTCCATGCATTTCTACCACAGCTCCCCACTTCTCCCTCAATAATTAGAATGAGGCCTGCTCACTCGGTCCCCATAAAAACTCCACCTTCCCAGTGAGTCGTGATAATGGCTGTTTTATCTCGGCAAAATTCTTCACCCATCTTCTAGTGATATCAATCGCTCCGAGAAACTTCCTAACGTCCGTCGCACTCTTTGGTGTCGGGAAATTTCGTATAGATTCGCAACGCTCAGCTTTTGTTTTTACAATTCCGTCCGCGGAATGTTGAGCTCCAAGTGCAACTGTTTCTGTGACAAATAACTCCATCTTTTTAAACGACAATCTCAACTTTACCCAATCAAGTTTGGAAGGATATTCTCTGCCAGCAGAGCATATCCTTGGTCAAACGTCCTAGTCCCATTAAAAATATCATCAATATAGAATGTACATTCTGGTAACACGTCAGCATTCCATGCAGCTAATAAAGGACCAATCTCTGGATATTCCGAATTTAGTGGGATCCAGCTCAAAAAAAAGTACATTAATTCAGTAAAACTAAAAGATGCAGAGCATAAGCCCTGTGGCTTTCTTGTCGGCTATAATTGACCAAGTCCTGGTATTGAAAAGGCAAGATAGTGTCTATCATCTGGGTGAACTTGTATGGCCCAGTAACCAAGTTTTAAATCCAGCTTAAAGAACATTCCGTGTGATAGGTGTCCCAAATAATCGTGACAACTGAACATAAGCTCCACAAAGCATCCGGGGATGTCCTCTACGACATTCTGATAATTGAATGTCAGCCGTAGCTCGTTCCACGCTCCTTGGTTATCAGATTTATCAACAAGTTGCGCCTGCGCATTCCAGTCGCTCATTTTTCCATTTGTCTGCATTGTTCTTTCATACATTCCACATCTAAGACCATCATGAATGATTCTTTTTAACCAAAATCATTTCCAGGCGGCCAGCGCCGTTGTTTAGGCCTACTAAACGGAGCCGTTTCTTCTTTTAGCCTAACCCTATGAGCATAGAGATCAGTCGGCGGCAGTTCATCCAATTCCACTGAATCTAAATCTCGATAAGTGTATAGCAGTCTTTTCACTTTATCCCTTTGTTCAATCGTTAGGTCACCTATTTTTCTTTTGTAGTGATGAACCAATCATCAACCTCCCCTTGCGCTGCTTCACTTAACTTTCTTAAAACAGGTCTCCTCTCTGTCGGGTAATTCAGTATTTTTTTTTTTTGTCATGTTTGTCCTTTTTGTCTTCAACACAGTTCTCTACATCACTCCCGGACATAACAAGCAACGGCTCCGCGTTGTTACTAGTTTGAGCCCGGACTTCCTGGCATACAATCTATCTAACATATTATTTAATTGAACTTTTCTGACTAGCTTACATCTACAGTTTTACCCGAAATCTCATTTACAAAAAGCCCTGATATATTCTCATCTGACGATTCCTCGTCATCTTTATCTTTCTCCTCTGATTTTTCACTACTTACATTCACATAAGATACCTGTTTCTTTACTTTTGGACACAATACCAGCTTATGCTATTCACTTTCAATAAAGATAGGCCCTTGAATCTTCACTACCTTTTCCCCTCGTTCTGGGTCACCGATCTCTATTCTAGACTCTTTAATCCAAATTTTAGCACACACAGTGTACAACCATGGTAGTCCCAGCAGAAGATGAATTTCTCCTGAATTCCTGAACGAAAAAGGTCGCACAAAAGCTTCCACTTGTCCCCACACAACTAATACCCCTATCTCAAACTGGGAGAAATGAGTCAGTCTAGCTGACGTTTCATCTGCAACATTCATACTTAAACCATTCAAATCCCGACTTGAAAGGCCTTTTAATGATAGTCCAAACTTCTCAAGGAAGCCTATCGTCACAATTACCATATCTGCCTCTTGTGCTGGGGATTAGCCGAGGCTAAGAGACAAGGGTAGCAAGCACTGGGTTCCGTTATAACGATAGAATCGTCTAGTTAAGCCCATCAGCCATGACTAGAAACAAACAGAATTCTCAATAGAAAGTGTTTAGATGTTATGGTAGAGAGGATGGATTACTAGAACTTTCTATGAATCAAACTTAGGATTGTTAGGGATGGTATTACCAACTCATCTGTGTATATATAGCACCAGCTCTTCGTAACTCTTAGATCTTTGTAGTTATCTAATATAAGCATTCAGCATACAATTAAAGAGTACTTAGTTGTTCATATTAAAGCCTCAAGCCAATATAACCTGCGTAAGCTCTCACCTTTACAACACTGCCCCTTGGTCGGCCTGAGTAACCTTAGTCGGCAAGGAGACTCTAACTAGCTTTCCATTCTTAATTTTTTTGACTTCAACCGGGATTCTGAATGCTTTTTCATTTGTAATTGCCGACGAACTAGACGCCTTTCTAAAAAGAACCTCGGAATCACTGACTCTAGTTGGTAATGTTTCTTTTTGACTTGGAAGTTCAGTCTTCATTCTTTTCTGCATAGTTTTTTCATTTATTCTGGTAGATAACATACGAAATACTTTCGAGGGATCGGGGGATATTTGGCACAATTCCATCAAGAACAGATCCATCCTTTTATCTTCCGCTAGCTTCTTATAGCTTACCGGACCTTTTCCTTGACGTCCTATTATTTCGCGTAGTTGTTTTCTTGTTCTCCTTTGTATCCTACTTAATTAGTTAATATTCAGTCTCGCAATAATTTATATTTTGCAATTGGTATTTTTAAAATATCATTATTTCTAGGCTGCTGGTTTTGTTGCTCTGATAAATTATGAGGCCTATGTTGTTGCTCTAAGCCTTGGACACGATCGTCTGATGTTTTTAGATCCGAAATTGTTTGGTCCTCTTGAGAACGAAAGGATAATTATTTACTAGAGCTATTTCCTAAATCACTAGCTATGGAATTTTCTTCGTATTTATCTCGTTTCCTTCGCTTATGACTCAAAGCTCGTTTTTTTTTTTTTTTTTTTTTTTTTTTTAACGTGAAGGGCACTAGCCCTGCACCCAGAAGGCATGACACGGGTGTGTGATCTAGACTCACTACAACCTACTTAACCGGACTTTGTAGCCCGGATGACTAATAATTACATGATGGTCCTATCTATGTAGGTCCAAAATTTGAGAGTCCCGATTAGGCCGCCCTGCGCCTAATCTTCTTCCTAGTTAAGGATTATTCATCCTCAGTCTCGAAGGCTGTCTTGTAACATTCTGTTATGTTTATATATTGAAAGAAAATTTTTCATCCTTTCTCTCCTAACATCTCTTTGGCGCTAGGTACAGGTGTTTGTTCACTATCTCTCCATTTTCTTTGAGCGAGACGACATTCCGCGAAGTGCCACGGGCGTCTCTCACGTCCGCAGACACATTTTCCGTCGATATTTATATGCTTGAATCTTACGTGATAGTCCGAGAAGTCTCCATGGCCTGTTCTTGCTGCAACTAGTCTGTGATATGCCCATTGTGGTAGGGCTAGTTCAGGCGATTGTTTATTACCCATTTCCAATTCTAGTTCACCATATCGGCGGGTTTTATGATTCCTCCACCATGCTTTAATGTCTGCTTCCGTTTGATCTCTAACATAGCGAATGAGGGCTGCCATGGTATACTTTGTCTCACCTCTGGGTCTTGAAGGGTCAAAGTTTGTGATAGACCCTACTGGGAGTTGGGTAAGTGCTGATTTAGCTAGCTTATCTGCAGTCTCGTTTCCGTATATTTTTGAATGGCTTGGTATCCATTTAACTTCTAGGTCTTGACAAGTCTGAGCTAGATTTAAAAACTTATCTATAATTGCCTGAGATGTTTTAGCCTGCCCTATACAAAGGGCTCTCACTGTGGTCTAGCAATCTAGTAGTAGCTTGATTGGGTTCCTTCGGCCTATCTCTATTGCTACTGCTAGGGCTTTGAAGGCCCCAAATATCTCTGCATCGCATGCCTCCGCTCCTGGTGTTGCGCCCGACACTATGCTTATCTTTTGGTTACCTTTGAATAGAGCGTAACCCCATGCTGACCTAGCGAAGTCGCATGAAGATCCATCTGAGTGTTAGCGGCTGAGAGTAAAACGGACACCGCACGTAAACAATGCCATAAATGATTTATATTTTTCTATGCTACGCAATAGAAGGGAAAGAGCTACAATATATACACCTAGTTTACTATAACCAGTGATTCTTTCTCACTCAATGAATACTCTTCGTAATCTCCTTCCCAGCCTCTTGTAGTCGTTAAGCGAGTGATTAGAGAGTTATTCAATATATCACGTAGGGGTATAAATTAGGCGAGGCTGGGCCGACCCAGCCACCCAGCATCGGGCACAGCCCATAACACTGAGTAGGCACAAGTTGTTTTCGTCGGTAGTTCTGCTATCCATTGTTTTACTTAAGTTACTTTTGCCCGTTTATCTACAGGTTTTGTAGTTTGAGTTGTCTCCCATTTGGGTTATATAAAGTAGAAACAGGAGTGGGGAAATTGGGGAGCCCTGTGGGACACCACACTCAGCTACCTTGTCTTCGGTGATTCCGCCTTCATATCGCACTCGAATCCTCCGTTGATTCAAGAAGGACTCTACCCAAAGACATAGCCTTTTTGGCTATCCTTGATTACGCATCCGATTGAGAAGACGGTTATGTAAGACCGCATCAAACGCCCCTTGGACATCTAAAGTTACCAGTGCCATGACTCTATTGCTCCGCATTGTCGCCTCTGCGTCGTGAATAACGCATGAAACGAGATCTACAGCTGATCGGCCGGGAAGGGCCCCAAAGAGCTGTTGTGGAATTACTCTGTGCTCTATAGCCAGCTTGGCCAGTCTTTTAGACACTAATCGTTCTAACCCCTTTCCTAAGCATGGTAGAAGAGAGATTGGTCGCCAACCCTTGGGGTTTGAAAGGTCACGTTTTGGTTTTGGTAGGAATACAATTTCTGCAACTCTAAAC
Organism: Oidium heveae; assembly: GCA_003957845.1. Lineage (NCBI taxonomy): Eukaryota > Fungi > Ascomycota > Leotiomycetes > Helotiales > Erysiphaceae > Oidium > Oidium heveae. The sequence continues at coordinate 14,468 of QVIK01000043.1, read as the reverse complement.
GCAGTCGGGAAATATGCTAGATCTAAGCATGCCTGGTATATGTCTCTAACAGCCTCCTTTATTTCTACCCAGCATGCTTTGAGCAGTCGAACTGTCACTCTACCTGATCCAGGTGCCGTATTTCCTATACCAACTGTGCACCATGTTACTTCCTCTATTGTCAGAGTTGTGCTCCAGGGTATGGTTTCTGGTTGGTTTTCTTCCCATATCGGTAAATCATAAGAAGCATTAAACCTAGACATTAACTTATCCCGTAGACTTTCCGCACGCTCACGTGGATCTGTAACCCAGTGCTGCTCACAAACATTCAGAGGTGGGAGATCTCGAATCGCCTTTGGTTTAGCCCACTTCATCAGCTTGAAAACTTCTTTTTCGGTGGTTGCCTTTTCCACTTGTTTCCTCCAATAATCTCTTTTAGCCCTCTTCACAGTAGCTCTAAACTCTTTCCGGTGTTTTTTTGCTGCTTCTGTCGACCTAGAGGTATGTTTGTATTGGCAATGCTTTAATTTGCATTCCTCATCCCACCATGGTGCTGACCTACCTCTTGGTTCGGATGCAGTCTTCTCGACTGCTTTGATTGCGTCTGTAAGTGTCTTCAGTAAGTCCGCCACTTGTCGTTCAATTCTAGCACGCTATTAATAGGTCCTCCCTGTTCCACGCCCTGACGTATTGGGAGAATCGGCTAAGATCTTCATCGCGAACGCGTAGTTTCCGATCAAATTTCGAAAACTTAATGTTGCCAGGTATTTGGAGAGACCCAGTTATATTTTTGTGGTCAGATGTACAGTTATGGTCTTTAGATACTGATACCATAGCCAAAGTATTGGTCCAAGCTAAATCTGTGACGGCACGGCGTGGGTGGTCTGCACACTACGCACAGACCATCTTACCACTCCTAATGCCTTATTTACTTTGGACACGCGTATTATTTGTTTACTCTTTAGATAGAATTGAATTATCATAAATATACTGAATATTGTAGCTTTGCCTCTCTCTTTCCCTATATCGTGACAAAATCAAGAACATTTCCATCCCGGTGAGTTGGCTCGCCAATTCTGCTGGCGAGTTGGAAGTCATATGTTGTGGCCCACTCAATTATCTGGTCCCCGTTCCCATATTGTCTTGTCGTCAGTGGTTGCCAATACCTGTGTACGGTATTAAAATCCCCTCCTATTACCGTAGGCCCTTGTGGTCTCCACTAAAGTAGTGGTTTTAAAGTGCCACTAGGGCCAGGGGCACGGTAAACGTTGATGAAGGTGACACTTGATGCTGTCACGAAACAGTAGTCGACTGTCTGCACTGAACCTACAGGAAATACCTGAGTCGTCTGAAGTCCCTTCTTAGTATATGTGATTGCACGTGGTCTCGCTCCTGTTACTCCTATAGGTGTATGACTATTATAGCCCGGGTGGCTTTTTGTTGTAAATCACCCATCAATCTTTATTGTCCATGGTTCTTGTATCATCACTACATGAGCTCCTGCTTCCCAGGCCTGTTGTAGTGCAATATCCATGTTTGATCCACCCTTTCCCACGTTCACTTGGTAAAATAGTATGGTGTTATAAATTCCATTATTGTTTTGAAGTGGTGGTGTGCTATTCATTCCTCCTGCATCGTTGCTTCCGGACTATTGATGATCTCAACATCTTTACTCTTACTTGCTAGCTCTCCATGAGCCGTGTTGAAGTCTCGGTGGCCGCGCTCCCTGATAACACGCAGTTCTGCTGGTGTGCGTGGTATCACTAGCCCATCATGTCGTCTAGGTCGAGCCATACAATTGTGGTTGCTCGACTCATGGGGTCCTGCACAGTTTGAACATTTGGGTACTTTAGCCGTGCACTCTGTTGTCTCGTGCGCGCCAGCGCACCGTCTGCAGCGTTGTCCTTTGGTACAGGCTCGTGTAGTATGGAATCCCCAACGTCGCTGACATTGTTCAATAAGTCTTCGCCGCGTGAAAGAAATCGCTGGTCCACTTTCATCAAAAAGTCTAAATTTATAATTCACTGGTTTTTGCTTAAAGTGTATAATCCAATTTTTGTAGAATTTTCCTAACTTTGTTTTGTTTGGCCGCACCTGTACTGGTGTAACGCCACAGACTGTTTGGCATTCTTCTATTACCATCTCATTATGTTCTCGTTTTAAGTTCTTATATGTAGTGGCACATTTGGCACTAAGACCGATGTCCAGTCCGAAGCTGCTTCCAAAGTGATTCCGTCTTTTTGAAGTGATTTTGCTGCCCCAAGGATAGATTCTCTGAGCGCGTCCGACACGCACTCGATTGCCATGCCCGATCGAACCTGGTATATTGATGCAATTGCTGATATCGCTACTCCAGCGTGGTCGGCAATTATTTTTTTGATGGTGATCGGTGAGAGTTTGCGCCACTCATGACCCTCTCCTAGTCGGAGAAAAAGGCGCTTATCCTCTTTGCGAGTGTCATGGATAGTATTTTTTGTCTGCTGAGTTTGATTCCGAGAAATGGGTGCTACTGGAAGGTCCGGTAACTTTGCTGCTTTCCGAGCGATTGTTACCCATAGAGATTCTTTTTCTTGTGCTTTCCCTGGGTGCAGAATTTTTGATGCCATAGATGTTTTGGTCACCTTAGGGGCGGTTGTTGACACTGTACTTTCCACAGGAAGTTGTGGGTTACATGGGGGCTTATGTGTTTGCGCCGTACCGATTGCAAACGTTGTTACAACGAGAGCGATACTGTCAATGAATGGCGTTACTGTAGCCGCTGCTGGTGATTTCCCCTTGCTCTTGGCCCAGGCATCGATAATAGCTAAGAATTCTTGGGCTAAGTCCAATCTTTCTTTCCTTTCTTGTTCTGCTTTGCGCAATGCTTTAGAGATGCCTAACAGAGTTGGGTGTAGGGTCCCACCAGAGTTTGCGGGGATAATTGAAGTTGGTCCACTGGCAGAAGCCATTAAGACGATTGTATTTATCTTGTGTCTAGATCTTTAAGGAGTAATGATTAGGGTATTTATTTATTTA
>QVIK01000043.1:0-10945 GCA_003957845.1 Oidium heveae | reverse complement strand
AAATGTAAGGAAATGTGAGGAAATGTACAAGGAAAAAGATGGCTTTTCTATGCCATAATGTGCTTGAAAGCTATAGCTCCTTCTCGGGTGCCTAAAAGCCAGTTGATAGCGTCTCTTGGTTTTCTTTTACCAATATTCTTCCTGGCCAACTTCCTCGTTTCCCGACAGAAGAAAAAATGTTCTGGTGATTTGTCTGTCCCACAGTCACATCCCTGATAGTTCTCATGATGAAATCTTTCGTGATATGATTTAAAGTCTCCGTGTCCTGTCCGTGCAGATATCAGAAGGTGTAAAATCTTCCTTGGGAGTAGGAGTTCGGGCGGGCATTTTCCCGGGACCTCAGCCTGAATTTTGAGGTCTCTATATCTGCGAGGTGCATTCTCCTCCCACCAAGTTTCCAGAAGTACTTTCTTTTTTTCTAATACTAGTTTTTTGATAGCGGCAAATGATGCGCTTTCGTATTGGGTGATGATTTGGGATCTTTCTGCTCCCTCTTTTGCTAATTTATCTGCCAGTTCATTTCCTCTGTTAATGATTAGGGTAGATGCTCGAGGCTCGTTATTGTCGGCCAAGTAATTATAGAAAGTCAGGTGACTCTACTTAACCAATTTAGCGTACAGAGTGCCGTGTTAGCGTGTTGACATAAACGTAAATAGAAACCGTAAATATTCTAGAAAGAAAATACAATCTACTCTTGATTGAAGAAGTCTTTCTGGTGACCTTCGCAGGGATTTAAAACACGAACTGCACGCTGGTTTAACTTTTGAATAGCCTGTATTGAAACGAAAATTAATTTTGAAGACGACCATTCCGCAATCCAAACTGTTTTTCCTTGTTTACATTTATCCAAATGATTGAAAAGCCTCATTTTTATAAAAACGCGTAATTAGCCGTACCGAATTTCGAATTCAGAATTTCCGCCATTCAAGACACAAAGAATCATCTCATAGAAGTTAAAGTAATATCACAGCGTAGAACGACCTAACATCGAGAAAACTCACTCCCATCGGAACACTCCCTACTAATCCGAAAAGTATTATGAAGTGAAATCAGAATTATATATTCGAACTTGATTTTAACATCTTAACATTTTTTGCAATATTTCCCAATTGACAAAACCGAAAAAAAACATAATTTATGGAATTTCACTTATCTACTTCGATTTTGGAACCACAATATTTCCTCTACTTATACCACGCAATTGACCCCCTTCAACTTTTCCGAATTTATATCTCAGCATTAAGTTTATGTATAACAACTTTGGAACCAAAAGAACACGTCCTTCAAGCGCTCACTTATACGAAGACTCAACTGATTCAGAAGATTGTGAATTGAGAACCAAGAAAGAACAAAAATCTAAAGAATCATTATTATATCAGACAACAGAAGAACTAGCATCTTTAAATTTGAGTGCAGTTTTTGGAGCATCTACCTTATATGAAAATACTATTAGACCATTTCCGAAACCTCAAGCCATAAGTTTAAAACTTAAAGTAAGAGTGCCTAAACTTACACTTCCTTATTTTGATGGAGAGAGCCAAAATGCAGACCGTTGGATGGCTGCATTGGAACAAGATTTTGGGGCCCAGGATATGGACAGAGAGGACTATCCATCCTTGTGGTTAGAGGCAATCTACTCAAGAGTCTCTGGGAAGGCAGAGGTATGGATGGATCAGACTCTACTAGCTCGAAGTATCATGCAGAATCGTGATAAAGCCACAATGATAGAAGTAGAAACATTTGAAACAGATTTTAGATCTCGATTTCCTGGAAGCTTGACATCTGACCCACAGCCCTCAAATTTTCTGTATGCACAAAGTTTTAAGCAAGATTCTAATGAGACACTCATACAGTATATATCCCGTGCTAGAGAACTTTGAAGCTCAGCAGGTGGGAAAAGAACTCAAAAAAATGACCCAATGTTTGACATGGGTTGTCAAGTGATAGTTCAAGGTTTTGTTTCCGGACTATTCGAAGAATCAGTAAAATTAAAAGCAATTGAAAATGGTGCAATGGGAGTTACATCTCTAGAAGATGCTATTAATAAAGTAAACTCTGCTGTACAAACGTTTTAACACTTATACTTATATGGCCCACAAGCTGGAATCGCCTGGAAAGCTTTATCTCAAATGAGCCAAGCGGATGTTTCAGTAATTAATTACACCAACTCCATGCCTACAGCTCAGATTTTTCCATCATCGCTTGCCAATAGGTATGATTATTCCCCTAACGCCTTTTATCAAAACACACAGCTTCACAATCAACCTCCTCTTCAGTCATTTCAGGCTTTTCCCCCACAAACTTCACAACCAGTTGCGAATACCCAGGCTCTACTACCGCCGTCTACAAGTAATACCAACCCATCGAATCCACCTGGATTTAAAGAGAGATCACAACAATTTTCAGAATCCCATAAACCTCAGCAATCTTCTAGATACCAAGGACCACTTATACCCCAGCAAGATAATAGACCATTGCCTGTGAGAAGAGAATTACCATCTGGATTTGATCCATTCCAATCAAGACATCCCGTTTTAAATAGCACAATCCCTTTTGGTCTTCATTGCTTTAAATGCGGTGAACTAGGTCACCCATCAAGGGAATGTCCGACCCTAACGCCCTTTCAAATGAAGAAAGAGCAGCGCTATATAACCCATATGTTGATAGAGTGCTTTCTTCTCACCAAAGACAGGTCAACTTAGCTGAAGCTCATTAATCTGTTCATTCTCATATGAGTTTTGACACAAAAAGAAATACTCTAAATATTCCCCGAAAAAAATGCACCTTGCTCTTCGAAATCTCAGTCCTATGAAGAAACAAATGAAAGTTTTGAAAGTGATTTCCTCCATTACCCGTCACAAACATATGAAGAAGCCACTGACCAAGAAGAGAAAATAAATTCTAGAGTTAGTGGGAACGCAGTAGATTCGATAGAAGTTGGAAATGATACTCGTGAACACCTATCAAATGATGATCAGGTGTCTTTTAGTACCAGAACTGAGAAAGGAAGTGAAATACTGGAACCCTCTCCAGTTAATACTAATTATAATCTTTTGGATGATAATATGGTTACAGGATTAGTCACAGAGGAGCTAGATCTTCTGAATTTTTCGGGAAGTCTTGAGCATTTTAGCGTCGTCATTGGTCAGGGGAAACGCCGCTCAATAAAGGAAATTTTTGATGATGCACATGCAGAGGTCATGGATGTTCATACTTCTAGAAAGCGGCGCCATGTTGAATTGGAAAACCTATCAAATTCAGAAGATATGGAGGATAACCATCAGTTTCACCAAAAGGGGCCAAAGCTTCCTCTTGGAACCAAGAAAAAGGAATCGAAAGCTATCTTCGGGCGAAAAGATGAGGGTCCCTTAGATTACAAATCAATGTTGTCACAGACTATGATAAATATGAGTGTATTGGAATTCTGTCAAGCTTCACCCGGTGCCGCCAAGCATTTTCGTCACCTTGTAACGAGAGAGAATAAGAAAAGAGGAAGAAATAGAACCGGCAATACAAAAGCTGATGTTGGCAAAATAGATTATCCAATAAGCCAATTAAAATGGAAGGAGCCTCTGAAGTCGAAAGGGATTCCGAGAGAGGCCAGACCATTCAGATTAAATACCTCTGCATCATTAGTAATCAAAAGTTTAGAGTGACCTTTCAGAGGGGTACGGTACAGGCAGACCAAGTCTCAGATCTTAATTTAATATCGAACTCCTTAGTGAATGATCTAAAGCTTGAAAGACGAAGCTTGAATGGTCTGATGGGATTTTCAATGCAAACAGCTGACGGTTCTATCAGTCAGCTTAATGATTTTGCTTTCCTGATCGTTGGTTTTGGGAATATATACCGGAAGATTCATGCAATTATCCGCCCTGAATTGCCAAATCAGCCTGACTAAACTTCCCTTCTTCTCGGACTTCCTTGGTTGTATAGTGTAGATGCTACTATAAAAATTCGAGTTTTCTCAGTGACCATTGGAGATCCAATAGATGATAAATATCGAAAAAAGAAAGGGTAGTTGTAAAAACGCCCAAATGGGAACCACATCCAAATCATAAATTACTACTAAGGCCAGCCAACCATGATATCCTATTTAAAGCAAATGATCCGAAAAAAGTTAAGGAAGATAACTCCAGTAGTGACGCTGATGAGGATTCATCCGAATTTAGTTCAGATAATTCGGGAAACTAGAGAGTCCCGGGCATGACTATAAAGTGCATTCTAATAATCCCTCAGTTTCTCAGAACAACTTGAGTTCTGAGCCAAACCCAGATAATTTACCATTTAACAAACTTCAATCTCAGACAGTAATTAGTACTGGTCTACCGGTTTTCTCATCCCCCATATATGGCTTACATTCAACTAAACTTTCATTAAATCCTCAACCAAATTTATCAAAAATTATACCATACCCTGAATATAATTCTTGGGAAGAATATATATCAAAGATTATATCCATGAAATTTCCCTGGAACCTTTCAAGCTGCCTATGGCCTGAAATAATTTTTCATTGCAAAGTACTCCATATTCCATTAGCTAAGCAGAATCAAATTGACACTGAATCCCTTTTAGCAACTTTAAATTAAAACAATATTCTTAATATCAATGTCCCATTTCCCACCACTAGAAGACCCTGTGTCCGAAAACTTTCAGAAGAGCCTATAGATGTGATTAATAAGTGGTTCGCTACGTGTGGAGTAAAGTTGGGCTCCTAATTAACTAGAGAAACAAATCAAAACTTAATGCTAAGGCTATTATATACTTATCGAGATCTGCACGCCGATAAGCTAGAGGATATGCCACCGACAGATCTATATGTACATTAAATTTAAATTAAGGCAGGTACCAAGCCATGGAATAAACGAAAACAAAAAAGGTGGCCAGCAGGCAAGAAATGGTGGCTACATAAAATTGTGGCAGAAGGAGTGGCTTGCAAAATGTACGAATCAACTATTGCGGCAGATGGGCAGTTTTCGGAGTGGAATGCATAAGCAGTGCTAGTAGACAAGACCTCAGATCCTGAATGGGCCGCGGAACCTAGGATAACCTTCAATTACAGAAACGTCAAGGAAGACTTACCAGGTGCAAGGATGCCTTTGATGTCAACCATTCATGAATTTTTAGACGACACAAAATGGAAATTCTTTTGCCAGTTTAATCTCAAGCACTCTTATTGGAGTATTTCGTTAGACCAAAAATCAAGACACTACCTGGCTTTTACTTTGGATGATCTACCACAAATGCAACCTACCCGCCTACCTCAAGGGTCAGCAAGCGCCACTTTTGGTCTTTGTGAAGCTCTGCGGATTGTATTTGGGGACATATGTTATAAATATAAGGTTATGAAGGGAATCAGAGCGAGAGGTACCTGAGAGAGTAATGATCACGATAAGATGATACGTAAAGTATAGATATGTCTCAATGAATTATCTCTATTGATTGAATGTATAAAAGGAAACTTGTTCATGAACGTACAGAGGTCTACCACCTCATTATATACATCTCTCCAGAACTCCTAGCCATCATCTACTATTCTACTAGAATGTTTTACTCTAAGTTCATATCACTACAATAGGTACAATACCCTCACTTCAATTGATCTGGCGTTGTTCTATGTTCTTCCAACATATTCCAGTATTTTCCATAATATTCCCAAATCCCTAAAACGTATATTGGGAATAACTATATTGTAAATAGAGTTTGCCACTAGCTTAGCTTCCGCTAAGCGAGTGTATACAAGCATCAACCATGTTAATATACTAGGGAATTATAACAACATACCTCCACTTCCAGATGGACAGAAATTACCAGATGGGTCCGATGGCAGCTTTCATTCATTTTTAAGATCAGATAGCTCCAATGAGAGAGCCCATATGAGCATCTATATGGATGATATATTTGCTACCTTCTCAGATTTCGATGAAGCTTTTGTCTAGTTGAAAGATTCATTCTTTCCTAGAGTTGCCTGGAGCCGATTTAAACTTTCGTTCAAAAAGGTCTTTTTGTTCATGGAGTCAATCGTTGCATTAGGAGTTCAGCATTTTGCTGGAGGTGCGTCAAGAACAAAGCCTGCACGTGCAGAGAAAATACGATCTTGGCCTGTAACAACTGACGTAGAAAAAGTGAGAGCATTTTTAGCTTCTGTACAAATAACAAAGCCATGGGTTAAAAATTTCAGTGAGATTTCTCGCCCACTTACGCGTCTAGTCGGTAATGTAGAATGGGTTTGGGGACCGTCAGAGCAAGTAGCATTTCAACTTCTTAGAGAACTTTGTTTCTCGTCTACTGAAAGATATGGGTATGATCCTGAAAAAAACAGCTTATCTTTCTGTGGGCACCTTCAGCCTTGCCACTAGTTAAATGACCATGTTATAATTCCCTAGTATATTAACATGGTTGATGCTCGTATACACTCGCTTAGCGGTAGCTAAGCTAGTGCCAAACTCTATTTACAAGATAGCTATCCCCAATATACGTTTTAGGTATTTGGGAATAACATGGAAAATACTGGAATACGTTGGAAGAACATAGAACAACACTAGATCAATTGAAATGAGGGTATTGTACCTATTGTAGTGATATGAACTTAGAATAGAATATTCTAGTAGAATAGTAGATGATGGCTAAGAGTTCTGGAGAGATGTATATAATGAGGTGGTAGACCTCTATACGTTCAATCAATAGAGATAATTCATTGAGACATATCTCCACTTTACATATCATCTTGTCGTGATCATTACTCTCTCAGGTACCTCTCACTCTGATTCCCTTCGTAACCTTGTATTTATAACAGACCAAAATGAAGATATCTACTAACAAAACAATTTGCAAACCTATCAGCATAAGGTAGCCAAGTATCTTCAAGATATTTAACGGCCTTTCTACTGTTAGGATTTTTAGATACCCATTTGGTACTGCAGCTGCTCCAAGACTCAGAGAACTCAATCCCTGTCGGTAAATTCCTAACTTTTAGGAAATCCTCCATAAATTCGTTTGAGAAATCTGCATCTAGTTCTTTGCTAAGATGTGACTTGATAGCCATCTGAATGTGCCAAGTACAAAGTATATTCTTCGAACAAAGAGACTTTTTATCAATGGCAGTCAATATGGCTATCTCTCTATCGGTGACAATGACTCCAGGCTCTGGTATGTCTATATTAAGCAACGATTTAACAAATCTAAATACTACTTGGCTTCTGTCGTCACTGCTGGTTAGAATGTAGTAATTTTTATTTGTGAATTGTAATCATTGATTAACCTAATATCTAGTTTTTGAATGCTAATTTTAACCATGTCGCTTTTTTGTCATGCTCAGTATTCCCGAGGCTGTGTGCAGATATAAGTGTACAAGTACTTAAACTGTGACCGTAGAATGTCACAATGAGTCATGCACAGTTGTCATGGTGATGATTCCAGTGTCTTTCCAGGCTCGTGATCAAGCTATTTCCTAATCAGGCAGTTTAGCTAAATGTTTCGCTAAATTTTCCTAATCAAGTTAGTTGTATGTGAGACTTAACCGAAGTCGTCAACGGAGAAAAATGAGGGTCAGTAGATCAACGACCCTTATTGGTATTCCCCTGCACACGTGATCACGTGAACATTTCCTACTTATAAAATGAATACTTATTTAATTTCATCTCACCGATTTTTTTTTTTTTTTTCTGTCTTTAAATTCATTCTCACAAATTACACTCAAAGACTTAACAGATGCTCAGCTTTGAGAACATTCAATTAATCAAATCAAAACATACTTTTGTAATTAATCCAACTCTATTTCCCTTTATTCATTAAACGCTCCTGGTAGCTCTCCTTGAGCAATGGTGGATACCGACAGCGATGTCGATATGTCGCCACCGTCGACGCCAACGCGTGCGTCGTCTGTCCTATCCCCTCTCTCCCCAACTCCCACGAATCGATCGCGAACAATACGCTTCACTAATATAGATCTTGATCAACCAATAAGATATAACTCAGAGGCCCTTTACAACCCAGAAGATCCATTTACAAGCCCCGATAAAATCCCTTCTAACAAGCCTAAAGGAAATATATCGAAATTTACTAAAGATGTTTTTGATGAGATACGCTATGCCATGATAGGACGCGAACAAATCGCCGAAGAATTCTCCAAGGCACTGGATGAAGCAACTAGCCGTGCTCAGAAACTAGGACTGGGCCAGGTAACAGGCCATCTTGAAAGGGCATTAGCTCTAGTGATAAAACGATTCGCACACGGAGACAATTTTTTGAATGACGAGAGCAGATGTGCTGGGCTCTCAGATTCGATATATGTCACAAGGCAGAAACAAGCAAGTAGCTCAAAACCTTCTTACGCTGAGGCAATCAAGACTTACTTCCCTAACACTCCCAAACCAAATCTACCTCCAAAGCCTAATAAACCACTGCCTTATCACACAACGCGCACTCGCAAAATAGACAACAGGATTTTTGTTCGACTTCCAGAGAATCACCCCTCTCGATCACACCATGTTCATGCTGTCAAAGCAGCTCTTGCCAACAAACTAGGACACGAGGGTGTCGTAGTGAAAACTATTCAAAAAGTCAGATCTGGATTAGCTATCGTCCCAGCAGATGAGAAACACGCGGAGCAAATTCTCAAAAACTCACAAGTAATTACCTCCGTCCTAGGCGGACGAGTAGAAAAAGCGGAAGAGTGGCTTACATACGTAATTGATCACGTGCCTATGAAATTAACCTCTCTGGACGGTGAATCTTGGGACGTTACAGAAGACGATGCTTTAGCAGAAGTGCAATCAATCACTGGCTTATAACCCACAAAGGTCGCATGGTCAAAGAAAACCCTGGCAAATCCACTACCCTCGGGAACTATTGTGGCGCATTTTAAACAAGCGACCAACCCTTTCAGACTATTTGGTACAAGCTCTATGGCTCGATTGATAATCAAATCCCCAAAACCGACACAGTGCCCCAAGTGCTGGGCTTTTCATGATACTAGACTCTGCAACTTGGAACAGAAATGTAAACAGTGCGGATCTTCTGGACACTCCAATTGCAAAGCACCTCTAAGATGTGTAAATTGTAAAGGCCCACACGCTGCTACGGAGACCAACTGCCCGGCACGGCCGAACGTAAAATTTGGTAACGTAACTCGTCCTTCACAGGCACAACTTAAAAGAATTCGCCAGGCCGGTCATCGGGCTTGGCTACTAGTTAATCCGCCACGAAAGGATATAGAAATCGTTACTACATTAAGTCAATGAGAGTAACAAGAAACAAAAGCCGACACCGAATCCTGAGTATCTTTCAGGCTAATACTGCTCGAGGACAAGTTAACCATGACTTGGCCCTAGCCCTGGCAAACTCCGAATCAGCTGATGTTATTTTGATACAAGAACCCTGGATTTTCTCACAGCGAGACAAGAAGATAACCAAACAACATGCAAACTATATGTCTTTTTGTCCAGTAGACACGTGGGAGACTCGCCCACGAGTTATGACATATGTAAGGAAAGGCATAAACCTCCAACCCATACAAATAAAGCCAAGTAATACCGCAGACATCTGTTGGATCAATATTTTAGGAGCTTCCCCAAAAACTACTATAGTTAATGTATACAGACCTCCCCAAGAACCAGAAGGTGGTCCAACAATTACAGCACTAAAAAATTGGAAAGTTCCCCCAAACTCCCTTATAGCTGGAGACTTCAACACAAGACACTCATTATGGGACTCTCGATCTAGAGACTCAACCCGGGCTGAGGAGCTAGTTGTCACAGATTAACTATAGATGGCAATGAGCACATGTAGGAGTTATGGTTGTTTATAATTTTCTATGAAGAAAAAAGCTAACTAAATGAAAATGAAAATTACATATATACATATTCCGTGTTCCTTCGTCAGTGTTAATCTTCTAACAACTCTCAAATGTCTATCTCTATTAACGAATACTTAAGACTAGCATTGGTAAGTTGAAAGGTGACTCAGTCTATTTATTTATACTGTACCCATGATCCTGGATACTTGCATGACATAGTATCCTTGTAAGGAATACGGTAACTTCTCTCTATTATTAGCATTCTTATACAAGTCAATATTATGGTTTATTTCGACGCTCTCCGTCTTGTGCTGATAAGAGCCTGCGATGGTTATCGTAGGCTGCAGGACTATCATCGGCTAAACAGCCGTCACACTAGTTCATTGGTCAAAAGAAAATTCACTAATACTGGCCTCCCCTTATGACGAAAGCACCCATAACAAAGGCAGTGTCCTAGATCTCGTTTTCACGAATATCATATGCACTCAATGTAATATTGAGGAACATCTACACACCACCTCGGATCATGAGACCTTGTTAACTACCCTGCCGCTCAATGGCTATGCCGAGAAGGCCCTTGAGGAGAGGTTCACGCTAACATCAGATGCTACACCAAGATTTATCCTAGGCATCAAAGAAACTCTCAACTCTGACAAAATTTTATTACAGGATCTTGATAGTCTTGCTTTCACAATCACCGAATCTATTAAAATCAATATGGAACGGTTTCTGCCTAGGAAGAGTCACCAAATGCAATGAACAAAATGGTGGAACCCAGATTGTAGAGAGAAAGCATATGCATACCGTCGAGCTCGAAAATTAGGAGACGCTACTACAGAAAAACACGCTCTTAGGAAAGCTACGAGATCCGCGAAAAAAGCGTATTGGCAGAACATCATTCAAGGTGCGAAATGCCCCTCTGATATTTTCAAGATCACTCGATGGCACAAAAACATTGGNGGGATATCAGTAGGGATACTGCGTGCGTGCTGGGAAGCTATTAAACACATAGTGGTCGTCCTTTATCAGCGGTGTCTCGATAGTGGCTATCACCCAAAGTGTCAGGGATTGTACTAAGTCATATTCTTATTGGTTAATATATTGGCCAATCAGATCTGGTGTAGTATTTCAGATGGTGTTCCGTTTGAT